>JAYMTN010000673.1:0-15229 GCA_036897425.1 Erodium trifolium | reverse complement strand
GAAATGATCAACATCAAAAATATCTTCAAACTTACTGCAGGAGAAAATTAACAGGTTAAAATTAGTTCATGAAACAAGATGCATAAAATAAGTATTTTCTTGAAATTAGATTGGTTTGTTCATTAATACCAACTATGAGATTCGATGCAAACTTAAGAAAGTTTGTGACAAACAAATACACTTGACAAGCTAAATGGATCTCATAACATTTGATGGAAACATCAGTTAAAAGTTAATAAAAAGGTGAGCAATTTTTTAATTTATTTTCCTCCTTTTTTCCTTTTTCAAATCTAATCAAAACTAAAAAGAAGAAGAATTTGATTTTTGGAGATACTCATAAAAATAATTGGTCAAGAAATCTCACGTTTGATCTTTCCATATCTGGTCCTGCTTCAACACTGGCAGAATGAGGGTGGCATTCAGTATTTTAGCCACAGCCACTGCATTGCAAATCTGCATGTGAATAATGCAGTAATATAGCTTAATTGAAATGTGAATCACTAATTTTGCAGATACAACTGAAAGATGGCCCTCTTATAGAAGATATAGTTCCAGCATATTTTGAACACAACGAAGAAACAAACATTTTTTCAAAATAAATACTGAACTATAATGCAGAAGAGTATGTTAAGTGGAAGCAATGAGTTGACAACAAAGATATATGCAAAAATTGAACAGAAAAACCATAAAGGGAAGCTTCCTAATTTGAGAGGAAAAAAAATAACATACAGCGATTCTTTGTTGATTCAAACCACCCTCGGCATGGATAAATATAAATCCATTTGTTTCATTCTCAGAAGGAAGATCTGCATAGTGAGAGAAGATATCCGATCAATATGGAGCAAGAAATACCACTGAAATGGAAACTAAAATCATCCAAAATGAGCGCCCACTTTCCTTTATGGAAAGTTAGTTATGCACTAAGTACTACGAATATAAACATCACGTACAAGCATCACATAACCGCTAATGGACTAGGCTTAAATTGATATTGTTCACTTTAGTTGTTGAACTATTATATTGGCCTGAGTAGCACTAGTGATTTAGTGGTATTCATACTTCTAGTCGTAAGACATCGTTCTTCTTTTAGAGGAAAGACATAATTTGCTTACTCGTCGTAAGTACTAAGTAGAATTGCACAAACAAATGAAACAGTATAAACTGGACCCAAAAGCACAGCAAAGGTCTTCTTACACAACATAAATCCCAAGAGGGCACGTAAGTCAGTAGATTCTCCTCTAAGTATCGTAGTATGGAAACATTCTGAAGCTACTAAGATATGTATGCTAGAGATATCACTAATATTCAATGAAACAAAAGTTCCTTAACAAAAAAGGTTTTCTCTTCTTCTGGGTTCTGCTCATATATTTCATTGCTTGGATATAACTATATTTTAGTTTCTATGTTCATTGAAACTATCATGTGAAGTGGGGAGAATGCTACTCTACATTACTTAGAGAAGAAGAAAATGCCTGATATTCCACCAAGACGGCGCTCAGCACAAGGCTTCCAAGAGGTAGTTGCAGAAAGAGGATTTTCCCAGAGTGAAGGAGATTCCTTAACCTACCAACAATAAATGAGAATTACTGAAGAGTCAGATCATCAAAAACATAGGAATTGATTAGTTGTGAACAGTAATTAAACAGTTTTCAGTCACTTACCCGTGGACAGTGAAGGACGATACCATCTTTTTTACACAAGTAAGGGGCATTCTGCACCAAATTGCAAAATATGTATTATGATTCAAATCATAGTGCATAAAAGTTCTTCAAAATAGTTTTCACTCAGTAATCCATGATTGATGCTAGCCCATCTAAACTACGAATAAAAACTAAAACAAAACCCAAAAACATATCAACTCATATAAATGCACAGTGTATGATTCCATATGATAAACCAGCAAATTTCCTAATTGCTTCTACTAATTGTCCAGTTGAAACTACATCCCTATATGACTAAAAATGTGAAAATCTCAGTGATTACATCAATGTGGAAGATCAATCTTCCATAAGACAGTGTTCCCAGCTGGGCAGCTGTCTGAATCATACTTAATTTCACAGCTACTAACCAAAATGTACACAATTCAACTGTTCCCCTTCAAGAAGATGAATTGTTCATCTGATTTAGCAATAAAAAGAGAGCACCTTTTCTCTCTCCCACTCCACATTATTTATCCCGGCAACCAAACAGAGCTCAACAAAAAGACCCAAATCAAAAAATAAACAACAAAGAGGGAATTAGCACATTACTCACCAAATGGCTAACGATAGAGAAAATGGAGATCAGTCCAGCGAGAAGAACGAGAAAGAGCAGGAACAGCGAGATCTTCGAGCCGTACGGGGAAACCCTAGGATCGTCAGTGAAGATGGACCAGAAAGGCCGGACGCGATCTTTCAGGGAATGCCGGTCACGGTTATCGTCGACGACGGGGTGGTTGTCGGGAACTAGAGGGGACGAGACGTCGTCGCGCTTCATGGGCGAGGACGTGGCTCGCGCTCCCATCGATGCCGAGTGCCTGAGCTCCGCCGTGGCTCGCTTCGGGCTAAAAGACATCGTCTTTCTGTGCCGTCTCGGCTCAGCTTCGGATTGTGACTCTCTCTCCCTCTCTTCCTCTTCACACTGATTCAGAAGCTTCTTCACAGTTCATATCTGAGTGAATCAGATCGAAAGTTTCTGTGAAAGGCCCGATGTGTAATTTCAAGGATTTACAGGGGGCATTCTGGTCTTATTATACTTTTTATTAGGATATAATTATTTGTTGTAAATTATAAATTACGGACAAGCCACGCGCGCGTCGAGCTGGAGTTTGCCACCAAAAAGGGAGCTCATATACAGCAACAACGAGGGTTGAAGAGAAGAGAAGGAAGAAGGTAATGCGAAGAGCATCGTCTTGATCGATCATCGCATCTGCATCTGAGCGATGGAGCCGGAGACGGTGAGGCTCCGGGCGGTGTTTAAGGGTGGAAACATGCTAAGCAAGTCGCAGAAGAGCTCAGGACTGAAGCGAAGCTGGCTTCTCCTAAAACCTCAGCACCAGACCATCTCCGACCTCGCCTCCGATCTCCTTCGGGCTTTCGGCCTCGAGAACGCTTGCCCCAATGGCATCATCGTCTCTGTATGTTCGTCTTTTTGCCCTAATTTCTCCTGAGGCAATATTGTGCATGCTTAGTCTAAATACGCAATGCTGTCTAGAAAGGTTATTCTCTACATATCGAATGGTCTTGGCCTGCTTTTAAAACACTGGGTTTTGCACAATTTTCTCTGAAAAACGAAGTAGGTTGAGTTGAGGGTTACACTTCATTTCACTAATGTGCCTACAAATGGTTATTTTGTAATTGAATTTGGAGTGTCTATTGAAATGATTAAGCAATTGTGCGTGTTTGTTTATAAGGGCTATTGAGCTGCAAATGAAATGTTGTTTTCCGTCAATTTGGGTTTTGATTTTGTGCGTTGTGGGTATTGGATATTTGATCAATTGCCTAACTTTCGATTTGGTTCAGATGGATGGTTATGTTTTGCCACCTTTTGAGTCAACCCGTCTTTTGAAGGATAATGATATCATCAGGTCAGATTACTGTATGCCAGTGAAACTGTTCTTGTTTCATTTTTAGTGGATGTGTAATCAGAGTTTTGTATGTGATTTACTTGGAGAACAGCTTGACAAAGAAAAGAGGAGTGTTGGCTGATACAATCCCTTTAGGTGATGGGAGGAATTCCTTGGAGCTGGAAATTGCGGAGAAGCAACCAGTGCCTACAGGTCTGAAGCTTCTAGTGGATGAGGAGTTGAAAAAGGAAACTGGGGGCTGTGAAAGTGAAAGTGAACCAGGAGAGGATGAAGATGGCCAATCAGAGGATGGGGCACAAGTTGTAACAACTCCCACTGAAAACAAGGCTTCCAAGAAAAGGAAGGATAGAGAGGAACTTCGAAGTCCAAAGTATGTAACACATTATAGTACTTTTAACCTTTCTTCTTGTGATATGAAGGACAAGATTTGAATTGCTTAAACTGAAGGGAAAATTATTTTGCAGCATACACATTAAGTTTGCATATCGTTTACATTGTTTGATAGCATGGTCTCTAGACTATGGACTTGGTACCAAGATCTTTCTGTGTCATCTTTGGTACCTGTTGCATCTGAAAGTAACTGAGTATACTTTTCGTTTTACTTTTTCTTTCATTGCTGATCTACATGCCATAACCATGCTAGGTGCATAGGTATGTAGTTGTTTCAGAAATCTATAAGTTCTGGGTTTGTTACTAGTTTGTTGGTTCTGTTCCACAGGAGTAAGAGTAAGAGAAGTAAGCATACTATCATTGAAAAACGCCCTGTTTCTGAAAATTTTGGAGACTGTGTAGTAAAGCACAGTATAAACTCCGTTTGTAACCTGGTCCTCTCCAAAAAGAACTTTGCCAAGAAGGATGGGTCATGCCTTGTACAAGGTAAAAATAGCAAACTAAACGCCTCCAAGATTGATGAAAGAAATACGGATAGTAGTAAATCTTCACACAACATGAAACGGTAGGTTCTGTAGCCTTTATACTTTTTTATGCTGGAATGTTACATCTCCCCTATTTCTTTCATGTTTTAGCGGCTCTTCTTTTTCCCTCCTTGCGCCCTTTGTGTATAGTTCAAAATGTGACAGAAGTGTGCACGGAATGTGTACTTGATGCAGTGCTGATCACTATTTGGATTCTTTTGTTATACTTGATGATCCTTTTACTATACTTTTCTATATTCCCTTGGTAAGTCAGCTACCGAAATATGACAGTTACCTAAAGATTGGGTCTGCAATCCCCTTCACAACTGTGTTTGGTTTCTATCTGAGTTCCATAGTGATGTTTTTTGTATGTTACTTATGGTTTGTGTACATGGCTCTCCTTCATGAGGAATTAACGTGACACATTCATGAAGTTAGGACATAATTATATGAAATGTGGAGAAGATACCCAAATCCTTTTAATACGCTTAAGTATATATATAGCAGCAATAATCGCAAGTGTGGATGTTTGTGCTTGTGGGGATTTTCTTCTGTTTCTTAATTCTCATTCTCTCTCCTTCTCTAAGTACTGTTTCTCTCTTCCTGTTGTTTAGCTCTCGTGGGTTTGAGCAAAATGGTGAAAAGCACGTGGATGCGTCCCAGGCACCTGGCGAACCTACAAAGGTACTAAATAGCACTAGATTCCATGGTTATTGCACTAGCTCACTAACTTGTAATTTTCACTTCACTTGGTTTGAGGTCTTATGTCAAGTTTCCCATTTTTTCTAGAGTATTAGTGATGTATAAACTTAGGTGAAATGATTACCTTCTTGGAGTTCAATGAATACTCTTATCCTAATACCCTCTAATCTATCAGCAGTTAAAAATCCACCTTGTTAGTGTGTCTAGTGTTTCCGGAAGCTGACAGCTATATTTGTGGTATAAGCTTGAATTGCTATCTTGGACACCCAATGGTTGAATTCATACATATTTGATACCTATTACATGATAGATTATGTAAGTAACAATATTGGTATGTTTTTTTGTATGTTTTATATCATTCATAACTGCGATTATAGTCTTATTAGTTCACTTTGTTTTCTCATCTCTTTGAAGATCACCCATAGGCCTTTTCTGTTTTAAACTCACTAAATAAAGGTCTTCGAAATAATCTTAACATTCACAGTCCTTCATTTTTCAGGTTTCTAGTAGAAGTGCTCGGCGTAAGAAAGCCAAAAGACAATGGTTGAAGGTAGTTAATCGTGAAAAAAAGGTATAACAAAAGGTCTATGATTTCTTTTGAAGGTTCAGATCAAGATTCATTTTTGCACTGATACTATGACAGTGATATGTGTATGCTGCATGTGTGATGCATGCATGTAAAGTTGAAATTCAGTTATATGCTCTCTCGTGAATATGAATTGTTACTATGTTCATGTGTCGAGTTGGAAATAGCTAAAACAAGAAACCATTTGATAGTCAGCCTATACTTTGTCAAACATTTGGTTTTAGAACTGCATGACCAAAGTGGTATAAATTGTATATGGAAAACTAAAATTTGAAGAGATGTTCTACAAACAAGCTAGCAAATTTTGGCCAGGGTTTTAGATAGTGAAAGTCCCAAACTAAGAATAGGGGTGTTTTGACTATGGTGCTATGATTTAACTATTACAAGTTGTGTTAGAGGTGGTGATTTGTGTTTGTTATCTTTCAATTTTGCAGGTACATGAGAGGCAGATATCCCACCATGATGATCAGAACTCACCTGACAAAAATAATTATGTATTTTCCAAGAAACCTCAACGGTCTGATCAAAATATCTACGCACCTCGAAAAGCTGTCCACATATTTTCTGGAAAACATCAGAAATCAGATGGAAACAGTGGTGCAGAAGAGTGCTATGGTCCTGTGGTAATTAGGCCTGGACATATTCGTTTTAAACCCCTTGGAGAAGGTCTCTTTCTTCGTACTGATATGGCTACAGCCACCTCAAGGATGTTCATGTTGTCCTATTGTGCTATAGTATTAATGTGATTGATTTTTTGGGGCCAAATTTTGATTTACAAAAGCACGCTTGTATGTTATCAGACTTAAAAAGCTCTTTTCATACTTAGGCATGCAAAATCTTTTTAGCATGCATGGGATAACTGTTATGGAATAGTTACAAAATCATCTTTTGGAGTCACATATCTTGGCACTTATCATATTTGCTTCCATCTTTATAATTGGTTGTATAGACATCATTTTCATTAGGAAAAACTATCATCAGCTCTTATACATTTTCATTTTTCTGATCAAACGCAGATCATGATGTCCAGCCTAAAAGTCAAGCTCCAGTGGTATGTTTTATGTTCAAAATTTTACCTTTTATCTTATTTTCAGTTTCTCTTTATGTGTTATTGTTCAATCAATGCTTCAGGGCACGTTTCAGTGGAATGGAACTACTAGCAATAAGAAGGGTCCAAAATGGGGTATGTATAAATTTTCATCTACTAGAGGGAATGATAATGTTCCATGGCCTTCACGAATGCGGAACACTGAAGAAGGCTTGATTCTAAAAGGTCCTTTGGACTTCGATACGCTGGCACCTTATACTGGTTCACCTAAGGTTTGCATCTTAATGTTTCTGTCCAAGAACATGTATCTGTCATCTTCTTCGATTTCTTTTCTTGTTTTGAGTGATTAAAGGGTTATCATATCATTCTTGATATATTTCAGGCAGGTGATGTAATTGCATATCGTCTGATTGAGTTATCATCATCTTGGACCCCTGAGCTTTCCTCCTTCAGAGTAATTCACTTTCTCCATCTCAATCACTGCACAAACATATTTTCAGTACTCGAGTATATTATTTAGCATTGTTTTTTTTTCTGCAGGTAGGGAAAATATCTCGATATTACCCTCGATCCAACCACATTGTGCTGGTACCAGTCCCAGAATATCCGATTGCTTTCAAGGAGGGAGATGAAGAAGCATGTGAATCACAACCAGATACTTCCCTCTATGCTGAAGATGGCACATTAAAGGTACAGCTTTTTCATCAACCAACCACCATGACAACACTTATACTAATCCAATCAAATTAAGTTGTGTTCAAGCTCAATGTAAACTTCAATCCAAAGCGGCATTTCTTTTACCAACAAACTTAACTAATCCTATTCAAATGTTCATACAACACAGACTTATACTGATATGCTTTTGGACGCTAACTATTGTAAAAACATAGAACTAGGACTATGGTATTAGCAGCTATATAGTTACCATATTTCGAAATATGTTGGGATAGTTGAAACATAGAATTCGTTCTTGTGCTGTTTAAATATGTTCGGATTTCACATTCTTTTGAGCATTATTTGGCCAATTAGCCACCATTCTCATCTGAAACAAACGTGTTAGTAGTATCTTAAAAATTCTCGATTCCTCACTAACAACCATTATCTTTTCCAGATAAGTTTTTCATGCCTTGTCAACATACGTTCTGTCAAACATGGGAACTTGGATTCACGACAAGTAATCACTGGTGCAGTCAGTCAAGATTGTCCATCAAAATACAGAGATAAATCCTGTATTCCCACACAAGGTCTTGACCGTTCCTTTAAGTTTTCAAGCTAGATATCAGGTTAAAGGGTGCAAAACTCACGAAACTAATAAAATACACCTTGCTTTGTACTTCTGTGTCGATGCAGAAAATGGAGATGTATGGGAAAGAATTAGCCAGGCTTCAAATGCCATGAAGGCACAGCTGCCTCAAGAGAATGATGACTGGAGCAAGAAAGAGAATGACTGGAGCACCCCTCCATCCTTCAGAACCTGAGACACGAAACTCTATGTCCAACAGTGTTTTTTGTAAGACGGTGAAGAAAGCAGTATTAGGTTCAGTTTTTGTATGAAAAAACAGAGTTCGAGTGCCCTAATGTATATATTGTTACAAGTCTTGATCCAACATCACTTACGGGATTTTGCTTCTTGCTCTGTGTAGCAAAATCCAAACTTGACTCACTTCTGATCTCTGTTGAACAATATAATGGTTTATTTTTCTGTACTTGTTTCAGGCTCAAACCTAATTCTCTAATACATGGTTGGGTGCTGGAGTGGACATAGCTATATTCTCCAGATGCAGAGCCGCCGCAATTGGACCAGTTAAGCCCCCTAACCCTTCAATTTTATATGCATTACCTTTACTCATTTGTATAATAGCATGTATGAGGGTCGAAGCGAGTGACCTCAATCTCTGCCACTCTACCCCGACCCTTGCCTCATACTCGTTCCTAGATACTCATTTGTTTAATAAGAACAAAAAGAACTGGGAACAACTTCACCCAATAACATGTTTCTTTTTTTGCTTTTTATTACTTCTGGAAGTATTATATGTTCTGATTCTGCTATGAATGAACCAGTGTGGCTCGAAAAAGGTAGCACCAAGATTACTTGCCTCCTTTGCTCAGCTTATGTCAGATTCTTTTCCCTTACATGAGTCCTACTTCATGTTCAAGTCCTCTTACAATCCTGTTCTTCTCTCTAACAGCTCACTCATCTCTCATACCCATCTGCTGCAACACTCCACAATGGCTCAACATCCTGAAACCAACCCTCATTTCATCATACAACAACCCCGCCAAGACGATGGCCACCATCAGAACCGCCCTTGGCCTCACCCCCAGAGGAGGCCCGGGTCAGAGGATGATGATCCTCATGCTCGTTCCCGTGTGCCACAAGTTCAATGGATGCCTGAACCAGAGCCCGAACATCGCCATCCTCACCGGCAACATGAAGTGCCTCTGATGGTGCCACACTCTCCCGAAGACAGGCACACCCGGTGGGCCCCAAGAACGCAACGGACAAGCCAAGGCACTCAACCAATCAATCCACGCACAAGACAAGGTACTCAGCCGTATGATCCACGCCAAGGTACTCAGCCGTACGATCCACAACCTCCACAGCCTAAGCAGAAAGCTCGCCGTGGTCCTGCGCCACTGCTGGTGCCTGAGCACCATGGCTCACATTCCAGGCCACATGGAACCACGCCAGAGGAGCAACCGCATCCAAAACCACAACGCCATTCCAGGCCACGTGAGGAGCAACCACCTCAACGCCAAGGCCGCCATTTCCAGCAACCCACACAGCGGTCAGCACCACGGCCAAGGCCTGTGGACACCAGCAAGCCGCAAGACCAAGCCATTAACATGGTTCGCAGCCGTCTTCTGCGTGATCTTCTGGATCATAATCATCCTCGGAGGCATCATAGTCCTCATAGTCTACCTCGTATTCCGCCCCCGGAGCCCTCGGTTTGAGGTCTCCAGCGCCACCCTCAACGCCGCGTATCTCGACATGGGTTATCTCCTAAACGCTGATCTCACTCTGTTAACAAACTTCACCAACCCAAACAAGAAGGTGAGCGTTGACTTCAGCTACATGGTCGTTGACCTCTATTATGGAAGCACACTCATTGCTACACAATCCATTGAGCCCTTCTCCGCAGAGAGGTTACATTCCAAGTTCGAAACAGTGCACTTGGTTTCAAGCCAGGTTCGGCTGCCGATAAAAGAGAGCCAGAGGCTCCAGAAACAGATGGCCGGAAACGGAGCCATATTTGAAGTGAAGGGGATGTTCAGGACGAGGTCGAGGTTAGGGAGTGTCCTTAGATACTCATATTGGCTCTATGGTCATTGCAAGATTGTGCTCACTGCTCCTCCTACTGGGGTTTTAAGGGCAAGCTATTGCAGAACCAAACGTTGACGAAACAGCCTCATGAAGTTCTGGGTTTTATGATGCAAGTGCTTCCAAGATTGCTTATTTTTTGCTTTTTTTGATTGAATGTGGCATAAATTTAGTTACTTTATTGATCTAAGAACTAATTTTGTTCACTTAGCCATTTTAACTCATTTGAGTGTTACTAAGATTTACAATACAAAGTGTCTGCATAAGCTATGGAAATGGCGCAACAATGAGAACTGAGGAGCAATACTCGATTTCATATCAGATCAAGTATTCGAATTCCAGAACTGGATCACCTGATATACTAAACTAAGCAACACACATGTAATAATGGGTTTCTGTAATTTCGCTGAATAAATATCTTTCTCCAATCAGACCTTCATGGTAATTTAAAAACACAGATTCAGAACACTCAGTCACGAAAGCCTATACAATACATAAAATGGATGAAGACTCAAGACAATGAGACTATATGTTCTTGAATTGGGTTAATATACACTGAAGCCACAACAAAAATTGGCAAGCCTTCTCTCTTTTACCCATCTCGAGCGGGTTTCAGGAGAAAATAGGGCCTTCTCGGTATCCCCACAAGCCTTCTCAATGTTCACCAAGCCACAACACAACAAATTTAAGCACTCCAAACAACAGAGAATCAGGATATACCGAATCATTAGAACTTCCTGTAACGATCTCTGGTGAAAAATGGATGCCTAAGAGCCTCTCGAGCTGTCAGTCTGGTGGCAGGGTCGTACCTAAGGAGACCTTGCAAGAGATCGATGAGATCTCCAGCTGAGTGATCTACATGTTGCATTACCAGGTTCTGCAGACAGAAATATATAAGAGATAAGAAATAAAGTGTATGGGTAAATAATATGGTTAATTACACTTGGCTACACCTAAGATTACACGTTTTTCACCTGGCTACACATGAGTTCCAAATATGTTTTGCAGCTACCCTAGGTTTCAAAAAACTAAACAAAAATCACCTCTCTTTTTGCAAGAAAATGACAAAAATGCCCTCGACCATAATATCAAAAATGCCATTTTCGTCCTTTTAGTAGTTTTATCTTTTAATGAGTCTTTTTACATCTAATCAAAATGTTTTGGGTAGTTATTCAGTCTTTTTTAAGATTAGGGTTAAAGGCATTTTCATCATTTCCTGTCAAAAAAGAGCTATGTGGAATGTTTAGAAACATAAAGTAGTTGCAAAATGAATTTGGAATTTATGTGTGACTAAGTGAAAAATGTGACAAACTGGTATAGCCAAGTGTAATTAACCCTCTATAATGATCTAAATAGGATAGAAAAACGAGTGATTTTGGTTAAATTACTATATACAAACCTGAAGACGGGGTAATTTCTGAACGGCTTTGATGCTTGCCCGAGAGGTTGCGCCTATGGGCCAGTCCAATCTACCATTTTTGACGTACTTCTCAGCATTTCGGCTGAACCAACAATGAACAAAATTAAACAAGAGTTACAAATAAATCAAAAAGATGTTCCTTGCAGAGAAAGGCACTCACTCTGATCTCTTCAACATCTGCTCTGGTATTGGGCCTAAAGCCCGTTCCATCATGGCCAAGTGCTCTAAGTTTTCGTGCGTCTGAAACAAAGCCTCTCCCTGCAAAATTAATTACGATTTCTCGTTTTAGATTTTCTTAGCCACCAAGTTACTTCAAAGACAATAAAAACATACCGAGCAAAGTTCAACCAAGATGCAACCAGCACTCCATAAGTCACATGGATAATTCCATCTCAGTCCTAGACAAATAAGCCAGCATCCATTATAAGATATGAAAAAGAAGCAAGTAAAATAAAGGGTAAATTGCACATAACTACTTTTACGAATTGCCCACAAACATGAGAACCCATAGTAAATCCTCCAAGGAATCATATTAAGATAAGGAGATTGAAGGATGAGAATGTACACAAACTCACTTTACGAAAAAAAATCATATTTTTGATGGTTTCCGTCTATTTTGTATGATGGCGAGACTGGAAATTATAAGGGTAGTCATGTGTTTGTGGGCAATTCATAAAGGTAGTTATGTGCGATTAACCCTAGATTAAAACAGGGCCATGGAAAGGTTAGGATACCCAGAATAACTTCAGGTGCACGATAATGTCTAGTAGAAACGATGTAGTTATGATCTTGATGCTCATAGGCTGTACTGCCAAAATCAATGACCTTTATGGCACTTGATTTTGGCAGCCTCTTGTAGCTGCTGAAATCCTTTATGGATCGAGGCATAAACTGCATGGAAGACTGGAGGCATATAAACACAAATTTTAGACATTATAAGGTGGGATAGTATATACATGCAGATTCAAAGCACATATGTATACCTTGTAGTCAGGTACTTTAACATATTCTCCTGACACGAATAGTATGTTCTCAGGCTTCAAGTCTGTATGAATGAGTCTCATATCATGTATAACTGCAAATTTGCAGAAGAGCAATATGAGTACCTACGGTATTCTATTTACCCAAAACCTTATAGTATCTTCAAAAAAAATTAATGGTAGCCTGAACAAACTCAACACAGAGCCGTGAAAATTCTGCTAAAAACATTGCCATGAAGATTGATAGGAATTAAGAAACAGCAAAAGTAACAATTACGGACATGCCACTGATTCCAACATTTGCCTCCCAAGATCACGAACAAGATCAACAGGAAATGGCCGATAACTATTTTTCTTAAGAAAATCGTATAAGCTTGGTCCAAGCATCTCAAATACCTGCCAAGGTAAATTGAATTCACCAGCGAATCTTGACTCAAATATTTGTAAGTTTTAAAAACAAAACTCAGCTGCAAAAATTCAATTATATACTTACAATGCATATATGGTTACGATAGTCAAACCAGTTCCTTATTTTAACACAGCTGCAACGAAAACCCATCGTAAGAACTCAAACCAAAAGGCAAGACCGCAAAAAAGATTGTTGCTTGAAAGAAAGTACACTTACCGAGTTCCAGTTCTGTCATACTTTGCAAGCAATTGAAGCACATCGATTTCTGTCATTGCTGCTTGGCGATATTTCTTAATACTTCTCACAACTTTTATGGCGACCATCTCCTTGGTTTCTCGATCCCAGCATTCCAAAACCTGACCAAACGTGCCTATGGAAGAAAAGAAAATACAAAGATTAAAACGTTACTTGCTGAAAAACCTGCCATTAAATTAAGAATGTAGCTATAGATAGAATCATATACAAGAGAAAATACTAACCTTCACCAATTTTTCTGTTGATTTTATCTGCAGTGCCATAAATTAAAGAGTGAGAAATGAAAGAACAACAAGAAGAAAACCATACGGAAAAAAACAACGGTTTTTCAACCAACTATTTAATGCCATTTTATCCATGAAACTTTTCAAATGGAGTATGTGGAAAACAAATAATAGATGCATGAGAAAATCAATAGAAAATTATGTATAGTTACATTGATATGTTAAGTTTTCTCCAAGCGCAAACACGTAATGTCCATCTTTGTCATCCTCTCGCCATGGAGGAGTGCCTTTTTGAGCCAATCCATTTACGAAGAGACTGGTATGATCTGGGAAATGTATCCTTGGAGGCGCAAAGCTTGTGGCACTTCCAATTCCGAGCTCTTGTCCACAGTAAAGTCCCAACTGAGCCTACACACAGCAATTTTGTCGAAAGCAGACAAGTTAGTTTGAAAATGCCTCAAATCACTTCATATATCATCAAAAATTTACAACCTTTCTATTAAATATTATCAAACAAGACCATAATTACATAGCTTGATTGATCCACTATGAATCTGAAAATCTATTAAACTTCAGGCAAAATTTCTGCTGACAATCTAAATTCAGGTGTCACCCAATAATTGCTCTGACCAAATCTCCAGAACCCACTTGGAAGATATCGAAACAGATATATATAAAAAATCAACTTTACCATCAAATCTGTGAAACAAACCCTTTACCTCTCAATTAATTAAGAAAATCGATTTTGTCAAAATTTCCCGGGAAATTGCCATACAAAAAAATCACCAACTTTTTCACCAAATTATTTGAAACCCAATCGAAACAAGCAGATCCCGAATAAAATTCACAAAAAAATGAAGGAGAAAAAACGAAACCTTTGCATGGGATTGAGGGAGGTGATCCCAAGCTAGTCTGGGTCTCTTCCTAGGTCGACGATCCATGTAATTGTGAGGGAAATCGGTGACGAAGTCCATAGCCATATCCTCCAGAACCCTAACCTTTAGATCGATCGATCTCTTGGTCGATCCACTACAGAGAGCTGTATGAGATCAACCCAGAAATCGATCCATAGGGATTTTGCGCGCCACACCCAATCATAGATCCAGCTTTTCCAACTGGTTTTTGGGCCGTTGGATCTGTCAGTTACAGTTGATCCTTTCCGATGATCAGTCAGTATGACTATTTCAAAGTTGTTTGATGTCAAAGCCACAAGAACGTATGAAGACGTGACACGTGGTGGTCAATTATTAAGAAGAAGCCGTATCTTGTTAAAAGCCCAAGATCGGATGATAATCAAGCCCACCCAAATGAATTCGAGTTGGGCTGGGCTGGCCACTCAGACTGTCCAAACTAAATTATGCGGTTTGACTGTTTCATTTTCTAACAAATTACACGTATCTCAAAAATATTTTAACACATGGCATTCGAATTCTTAAATTTACCAAACTCTCCAAATACGTAGAGAAAATATACAAGACTATGAGGACTGTTTCAAAAAATAATAATTAATAGAGAGATGAGCATAGAAACAAAGCATTCAAAACAACAACAACTGCATCATTTTGATCTGCAAACCACAGCTTAACGAAACAGAAATCACAATCAGTAAGTGTCAAGATCGAACCCATCTGCAAAACCATGTCCATTTCATCTATCGAATAAAATAAATACAAGACGGTAAAAAAAGAAGAAAAAAGAAGAGGAATGTACTATCAAAGAAGGGGTTCAGAGAGCTCCATCTCATTTGAACCCTGTTGTTCTTCTGCATTAACCTGGTGCACTCCAACAAAGTCGATCCCAAGAC
>JAYMTN010000672.1:0-15241 GCA_036897425.1 Erodium trifolium | reverse complement strand
GGCCCAAACAACCACAACCCTTTTTTAACGACTTTAAAACCCGATTCGTAACGACTTACCTCGACGTTCGAAAGCGGTTGTTACAGTTGATTCCGGCATTTTTGATTTAGGGTTCATTTCTTTTGGTGGGTATTGCCCATTGAATTAGTCTCTGTCGTTTGCGGTGTTGGCCATCGGCTTGTTAGTGGTAGTCGTTGATGGTCCTAATGAGACATTGTGCTTTTCATTCTTAGGAAGTGTATTAGGTAGTTTCAAGTTTCCTTTGGGCTTCATGTTGGAAAATCCGGGTTCTAGACCTCCCGTAGTCTTGTGTGCTTAATGGTAGTAAAATATGGGTTCTAGACCACGTTTCTTATTTACTTGTTTCGGGCTTCATGTTTGTAAAATCTGGCTTTTAGGCTTTGGTTATCTGATTCGTGCCCTTGTTGGGTTGTTGAGGTTCCTTACATGGGAATGCTCTTTCATGTATTTGGTGGTTCACTGTTCGAGGTGCATGTTGCACGCTTTTGTTGTTCATGTTCATGTTCATACCTTAGGGTGTTGAGGTTCCTTATGAGGAATGCTCCTTAGGTTGTACCTTCATCCCCTGCTCTTTACTTCAAATAGTAGGTTTTTATAATATGTCTTTGTCGATAAAAAAAAAAACTATAAAATCGTGATTTTTTGCTTTTCGGGTACGGATTGGACCGAACCGGTTACAGATTTTACCCAGATGGACTAACTATTTTGATCCCAACTTGTCCATTTGAGTAAAATCATTTTCATTTTACCAAAAATCATTCACTTTTTAAAAAGAAAAAACAATTTTGAACATTTAAAAAACTCTTTCAGATTTATAACATGTTACATATCAAAAACTGTTCATTTTTAAATAATCAATTTTAAATAGTTTAACAATAATTGTTATATTTGTCATATTTATATATAAAAAACTGATTGGTGTTTGATTTATTCTAATTAGTAATCACATACAGATCAATAAACTGTATTTTTAATTAAGAGAGAAATAAATTTATAAACGAAGCATCAATTACAAAGAGGAGAAACCCTCAAACCTAAAAGAGTTTTAAGGCGAAAACAACAAGACTAAGGAAACGACATCAAGTAACCCTAACGGAGTCAGGTACCCCGCTGCTATAATGAGGAGACAAAACAGTCTCGAGTTTCGTGAAGCCCTCCTCAACGGATTCCCTGTAGCAAACCATCAAATCTCGCCACAACGTGAGTAATACTCTCTCCTGTGCTTCCATCGACCAGTGGTGAGGAAAACCCCGAATAGACATTTGGAAAGGGAGGGGCATCAGCACTGTCAATCTGTAACGGCGGGGGAGACATCCGAGAGAGGACAAGTGCTCGGTCCAGTCCTTCATACAAATCCGTAAACATAGGCCGCATCAGTCCTCAACATTTGAGGCCATATTTGCCCACCTATATGACTTGCTTGCCAATGGCTCTTGAAGCCTGCTACAAGCAGAAGGAATGATAGACAAGGGTATGATCTCTATAGTCGGAGAGAGGGGGCGCGCATATTTAAGACGTTGAGAGGTGGAGTGGCCCACACGAAGGACTCAATAAACTGTTTGACGACCATTTCTACTTATTATCATAATATACATCTTAAATATAGTTTTAAGATATGAATAAAGTATAAAAAAAGTAATCAATAGACATACTATACTTACTAGTTAATGCAAAATTGAGTCGAAAAGGGCCGGTCCGGCTAACACCAGGAACTTGTCAGGTCTCGGTTATGACATCCGGAACCATATCCAAAACATCCAGGTACCCGAATTATGTCCGTTATCATCTAAATCGAGTTATCATCCAGGTGCCTTTAATGGGTACGGGTTTTTTTTGTCACACCCCTAAAGGAGGAATGAAAGAAGAAAATTGAGGCCTAAGACTAGGAATGACAAAATACTCTGATCTCAACGTGTACCTATGTGGGGCAACCACGGGAGACAAACTGACAATCATGCCTTGGTAGAATTAAGAATTAAGAATTAAGAATTAAAAAATAAAAATATTCATTTATGAGATTCAGGAAGTCCCCGACTGTGACGGGGCTAGGGATTATGAACCCGACACTATACCCGTCTCATTGCAAGCTTCTTATCTAGCTATTCATACCATCACCAATTAGCAATTGTACATGCTAATTTAAAACACTAATATTTACAATCATGTCATTCTTAGATCTGCTGATATGAATTCAAAGAGGGGTTCTTCATTTCTTAGTTAAGACTTAAGACAGGGTTCTCAAATTGATAAAAGACATTTTACGAAACTAGAAGCTGCTAAACCAATCTCATTGATACCATACTAATAATCAAAATAGAACACCGGAATTACTAAACTCGGACCCTTCTCATTTGAAATTTTTACAAGCTATTTTGTTGAGATTTAACAAAGTCAAAAGGAAATTGTCAACTAAAGAAGGGACATATTTTGTTAGAAAAATAAATAAATCCACTCTTTTTGCCTCCGGATGTTCAAGAAAGTTCCTCCTCAAGCTCCATCTTGCTTATCGAGCATTCCCTCTCGGACAACAGAAATTCCTGTGTAAAATAATAATAAGCACGAGCGTTTGCTGTAAAAAAGTACCCCAAGGTATTTACTTTTTGCAATTTGTATCCCTTTTCTTTGATAAAATTGAGAAAAAAGTATCATAAACTTATTTTTTTTGTTGCACTTTGTATAAATTTGTTTCACAATGACGATTTTACCCTTGAAAATTAAATTCTAAAAATAATAATTAAAGAACAAAAATCCAAAATTTTCATCTCCTAAATTTCTTACTCCTTGGAAAGAGAGAAATTTAACGGAGATGGAAATTTGGGTTTCTGTTTCTTACTCATTATTTAAATATAAATTGTAAGGGTAAAGTCGTCATTTTATACAAATTGCAACAGAAAGACAAGTTCAGGGTGTTTTTTGCAATTATCAAAGAAGAGGGATACAACCTGCAAAAAGGGAATACCTCGGGGCACTTTTTGCAATTATCCCTATTCTGTACTACTCAGCAGTTTCAGCTTGTAAAAGGGTATCAGAACCAAGTGAAGAAGGGTCCATTACCTGCAGCTGGCGTTGACTGAACAACTGGAGAAACCCAGTCTCCGAGCTAGCAACTAATTCGATTAACTCATCATGCCTTTTAGGAGGTTTGCCTGCCACTGTGAGTGCTGCAGAAACCTGCAGAGAGAATTCACATATAACAATGCTACACAAATGAACTTCACGGCGCTAGTAAAGGACTTGTAATTAATGCTGAAGAACTTACTTCCATGCAGCGAAGGATAGTTTCTGGAAGACAGCACCTACGACAGAGACCCCTCACAATGTATGTAGCCGGGTCTTCCAAAGACCCCTCTTTAGTTGAGTACCAAGCATCTAACCTCGAGATCTCCATTGTAACACCAGTTTGGAATCGAGCAAGCTCACCTGCATCCAATACACCAGTCAGGTCAAACTATTCAAGTACATGACTGAGCCGGTTATGTAGCAAATCTGTAGGTTCTGTCCAATATTAGATCTTGACTAAATCGTCAAAATGTTACAGTTACACCTACAAGTACAACCCTTGATGGAATAGTAGTAAGGGATGATTGCAAAAAAGTACCCCGAGGTATTCAGTTTTTGCAACTTGTATCCCGCTTCTTTGGTAATTGCAAGAAAGTGCCATAATCTTGTCTTTTTGTTGCAGTTTGTATAAGCTTAATTCAAAATGACGATTTTACCCTGAGAAATTTAAATTTAAAAAAGGATGATTGAAGAACAAAAACATCAATCTTCATTCCCTCCAATTTCAAAGAGGAAGAAAATTTGGATTTTTACTTGTTATTTTTTAAATCTAAACTGTAAGGGTAAAATTGTAATTTTTATACAAATTGCAACAAAAAGACAAGTTCAGGGTATTTTTTTGCAATTATCAAAGAACAGGGCCACAGGTTGCAAAAAAATAATACCTCAGGGTACTTTTTTGCAGTTATCCCTATTAGTATTCGAGCAAAAAAGTATCCATTTCACAGTGGTTCTGATTTGTAGCACTACCACATGCAAGGTAAGAGAAATGTAATAAAGGCAGCTTCAATGTTTTTTTTTTATGTTACCTTTGAAGCCCGTTGCCATCACATTAGCAAGAACTCCACCATCATTAAGTTCATGTGGCCCAAGCCCATCACCCTCCACTGCCAAGCAGCGCAAAACAACCTCGATGCAGTGTTTGTCCTTCAACGATATAGCAACATTCACCTGCCATAAGTTTCAAAACATCAGCAAAAGGATAATGGAGGAAGAAATCTAACCAGTACAGTATATGCATTCGTTGTACTTATGTACTTCGATCAAAAGTCGTAACCTTTTAAATGAGCCATGGACTCTAACAACAAAATCTTTTACAGATGATTGCAAAAACTTGCGGTGAACTATGTGTGTTCTGCAAATACTATCGGTGAACTATTTGTTTTTGCAAAAGACATCCCCCAACTATTTTCCATCCGCAAATCCACTAACAGGGTTTTTTTTTGCAAAAAGTTGAAAGTAACCATGCAAAAATGTATACATAATGGTTCCAAATTGCAAAACAAGTATACATGACGATTATGAATTGCAAAACAGTGAAAACATGTATAATATAAAGGGCAAAACTGTCATTTCAAAAAAATTGAAGTCATGCGACTGTCACATGACTAATTTCAGTTATAGATAACGGATTTGCAGACGGAAAATAGTTGGGGGTGATTTTTGCAAAATAAACAGTTTACCAATGGTATTTGCAAAACGCGCATAGCTCACCGCAAGTTTTTGCAATTATTCCAATCTTTTATGGTAAATCCAGCTCAATGACGGACATATCATAGAAAAGAAGCATACCGTTAATTGGCGATCCAAAACTATTTCCTCACTCACTGAGGAGTAAAGGGCACTCATCAGTGCAGCACACATGGAGGCATCTGGACATATACATTCACCAGAAGGCAGGCAGAGCACTGCAGTGGCATGCAATTCAAGGAATACAGGTTCACCTGATTCATCATATGTTTGATAATCACCAGAAGCCAGCCAAGGATTTTCTTTTCCTGCAGAAAGATGTTAAATCAATCATATTTTCGAGCTATGCCTCCATTAGGAAACAATCAAAGAAGTAATCAGTTCACTTCAGTAGTTCATTCGCAACATAACAAACAACCACCTAATGCTTGTTTGCCAAAGTTCACAGCATATACTTCTGCTGAAAGCTAACTCATCTGAATTTAGTGAATGATGAAGTTCTCATAATCAAAACTAACAAAATCCAGTTCCAAATTAATTGAATCACACTTTTTTTTTACCCATTTGTATTTGCCTCAATCAAGGTTTTATAAGGCAGAAACAGGAACCGAGGCGTTTTCCTTCCGCCTCACGCGTAAGCCTCCATTGTAAAACTTATGAATTCATAAAATGTAATACAATCTAGTTCAAACAAAACATAATTTTATAGCAAAGACATATTTAGCAATTAACAATTTATCATGAGCAAAAAATGGCCAAGAGTGTGCTTACTTTAAAAGTTGATTTCTAATTTTACAGATAAATCATAATAACACATACATTTTAGGGGAAATAACACTTCACTACCATGTACTTTAGAGTATTATCAGTTCACTACCTCTACTTTAAATCGTATCAATTCACAACAATCAATTTTGTTTTGTTTCAATTTACCATTATTAGAGCTTTAATGACAAAAACACCCCTCATGTAAACAAATAAATAACAGGAAAAAAAGAAAAAAATTTATTAAAAAATAGAAATTTTAAATTAAGAAGGCTATCATGTTTCATAAATTCTAATTAATTTTGTATTGTATATATAAGGGCCATTTTAATCACTAAACCTCAAATTAGAGTAAATTGAAACAAAAACAAAATCCATCGGGGTAAATGGATACAATTTAAAGTACAGGGTAGTGAAATGATAATAATCAAAAGTATAGGGTAATGAAATGTAATTTTCCCTACATTCTATTATAAATCTTTGAAAATTCAACCTTCTTTTCTAAACGACTCGATCTTATACATTGTACACATAAATATTCATTAACCGATGAACTGACACTAATGATCAAGTTCAGCCAAACTTGATGGCCAAGTGCAATGTACAATTTAAATTAGGCAAGATCAGTTTATGTGTTTTTTACACTACAGTCCAATAAGCAAAACACAACCCTCTCCCCAGCTTTGTTTTTTAGATATTTAATTCATTATTTAACATAGCCCCACCTAAAATCCCAAAAAATACACTCAAAACTGAGGCGGTGAGGCGCACGCCTCACGGGTTCCCAAGGCATAAGCCTCAAATGTAAGCTGTCAGGCGCCGCCTCTAGGCGCACACCTAGACCGTTTTTTTTTTTAAACCATGGCCTCAATGTACACAAGAGATTATGCAAGAACGGTGGTCCTAACTAAATGTGTTCACTTTTAAAGATGGACAATGTAATAGGATACCCCCAAAACAAATTATGGACAAACAATTGAAGGTCAAGAAGTAATCTGGGCTAGAAAGTCTATAATGGAGTTATTATAGGATTGGTATAATTCAATATTCTGAACAAAACAAAACACTCCAGTAGTCAGTAAACTTTTGTTTGAGCTACATATGGAGGCTTGATCCCATAATGAAAGCTCGCCTTATTAGTTGTTGTTTTTTGCCTTTACAGTGTACATTTATTTTTCTCCTAAGCAATGCACAACTTTTTAATCTTTCACATAATACTTGTGTTTCCACTTCATCCATCTTCCTCAAGAGAGAGAGAGAGAGAGAGAGAGAGTTAACAGCTTACTCAGTAACAATGACAGAGATAAATCCAGCATTTCATTGGCTGCTCCAATAGCTTTTCCTTTTTCCTCCGATGAGAGGTCAAGGGGAGAAATTTCTGCATTCTCTAATTCAACTTTGAGCCATTTACGGTAAGTCGCATCACAAGAATAGTACTCTCTCTGTTTAATAAAAAAAATGTCAGAATGTAAGAGTCATGGAAAGGGTTGAAAACAGTGGAAAAAAGAAATACAGAGATATTAAGTGTACCCAATCTTCGAATTCCTTTAAATTCTCAGAAACACAATCTTCAGAATTTGGGGATTCCGAAAGCTGCTTCAGAGGCTCAGCTAAGAAGCTTAGCAATGTATGTGCACCGATTGGCATTGCCGGCACTCTCCACATGGAAATCAGAGCAAATTCTCTGAACAGTATATTGCTATCGAAAAAAATAAAAAGTTAAATTTCAGGAAATCATTAATAAACAATGCCTTTAGGAGAGTAAATTATACAGCCAGAAATACTGGGGAAACTACCTATGTAACAATGCTTGCAGAAGAAGTTTATGGCTGACAGCTTCGGCATCAGTAATTGTCGATGGGGGAGTAAAGCAGAGCCATTGAATAGCCATGGCTTTTTGAAGGCTCTGCAGCCGGTGCTGCTCTGTAACTTCTGACGAATTGTCATATTTACATGGTTTGATTTCACGAGATCTTGTCAGAACCCTGATCAAGTAGATAGTAAATTGAATATTTGAGTCCAAATTTCTGCATCATTTCATCCCATAGATATACAAGAACATGATTCAGAAAGTAACTACCTCTCTATAATTTCTTCAAAACTTCCTTTTGAATCCTCCACAGGAGAAAATGGCAAGTACTCAATAGCAGAAAGGAAAATCTTGTACTTGACATGCACACTGTTGTCAGGAGGAAAAGTACAAAATTAACATAATGGATTTCCAATGGCATTGAAAACAGCTTCAACACAATCATATGATAGCACTCTCAGTTAATAGTACGTAATTTTCAATTAATTCTGGCAAGCACCAATACTCCAAATTCGTTCACGTGGAAAATCTAATTGACAATGATAAAGGAAAACCATGACAGCTTTAATGGACTCATGTACCTGCTATTTAACCTTAGCTCCATCATGTGCACAAAGAGATCAATGCAACGATGACCAGCAAGTTGAGACGCATAAACCCCGACCAATTCCTCATGTTGCTTTGAGAATAAAAACATTGCATACCTGAAACAAGTTCCTGATTACATAAAGTAATAACGTAGCAACTTGTGCAGAAATCACAGCAACCCGCCTTTTATTACACAACAAATGAATTCACAAAAAACAATATAGATCAAGGACCGGAACTTGGAATTACATACATGTGTAGAATAAAATCACCAACAGTCATTAGCTTCTCCCTGAAACCGTCTTTCATTTCATCAGCAAGTAAACATCTGAGCACAAGCACTAGATGTGCACCAAACCGAATCATTTGAGAATCACCATGAGGCCTGACATGAAGAAAAATGCAGTGTTTAACAGAGATTCTAAATGATCATATATCCAGTACTTTTTCAGTACAATTTTCAATAATTTAGGGAAACAATATTTTATCTGATGTACTTGGCAAACAACTACACAGAAAAATCAAGTAGCAAGTGACACAATCCTAAGTCATAATGCCCTTTAGAATGTTTTGCTTTCTGTTGAAAGTGTCCCACATTGAAACAAAGTGGATTTAACCACTTACATACTGGTTGAGCCCTCCACTTAATAGTTTAACCTGCCGGGTTGGAGTATGTTTACCACTTTCAAATAGTTCTACCACTTTTACTGTCATCATTTTCTAAATATGTGGACGACCTTTCAGATTTGCCATAGGTAAAGGGAATGGTAAACTATATAATTTCAGATTAATGAACAGGTATAGACTACCACAAAACTATGGCTTGCCTCTGGAAGCAAACATCTAGCCATCCCTACAGACATTACCTGAAGGCATTTTGATCATCTTCTGACGGAGCTATCCATGACCATATAATGTCCAGCACATATGGTATATCTCCTAGCATCAGATGCATCTGTAAAGAAATGTGTCCTAAGAAAAAAGCAAAAAAAAAACAAGAACGGAACTAGAATATGGTCGAAATGAATAAAATAAATCTCATAGCCAATTAGAAGTGTTTTCTTTTCAAACAGAAACCTCAATTTGTCGTTGCTGCTCCTTGCAACTTCGAGCAACAGCCTCATGTACCATTTCACTAAACCAAACAAGAAAGTAAAGATGTCATGTACTAAACCAATGGAGCATCAAAAAGGTAGAGATGGCATATATCACTGAAACCATTCAAGGAAAAGAGTCCAATATTTCCCAAAAATTCCAGTTTAAGTATACCCTGAATGAAGCTTCTGAAGAAGAGCAGAAAGTTGTCGTGGTTGCTGATTCATGACCTGGAGTGGCCAATTTTCTGGTCCGCTTGATGATTTACCAGAACTGTTACTTTGCCCGGGGCTTATCTCAATAGCATCTCCAGAGCTTCTAATTTGATCCATTTTCTCTGGTTCCAAGCTCGCTAGTTCTAAATCCACTTGGACATCAAGCCATGATTTGGCCATAGCCCAGCATGCTGACTGCAATTATTTATGTGCTAGGCATCAAAGTAAGAATTTATTTTGCTAAAAAGGCACTCTATGGGGAAAATAGTTTTTGGACCCGTAGATATAAATACTAACATATATGTACTATGAAGGCCGTCCTATGCATATGGCACCTATTAGGGGAACATACCTCCCAGTCAGTACAGACTGATAGCATGCGCTTTAAGTTGCTACATTGGGCTGCATATACAGCTGCTTCATACTTTCCACCATCGTGCTCTGCAATTTTCTTCAAAAAATACAGAAATTTCTTAGTTCCTAAAACTCATGGCATGATACACCCAGTTTGAATGTAAAAACATATAGAACGAATCTGCAGTAATGCTGGTACTAAGAAGATGCAGAGCTGAAATAAGGGACAGGCAGAGAATGCAAGAAAAAGGAAATAGATGGTTTCAACCCCACCTCAGATGCACAAAAAGAAGCCCATTTCCAAAGACGTCGTTGGTGACCAATACCACTTTCCAGTTCAATGGCCTGCAGAGTTCTATTTTTTCCATTCTTTACCAGGGCTTCAACAGAAGGAAACATATACAACCCTCCAAAGGGGCATAAAGTCGCAGCCCTCCATGGCTGTGCAACAGAATTACGTATAACAGAAAATTAGCTTGAAATTTTAGCCACTCATAACCTCACTATAACTTTTTACATACCTGTCCAGCAGCTCGGCAAAGGTCACATGCCTCTTCCAACCTTCCAGCCCTCAACAGAGTCCACACATCCTCTAAAAGAGATTCATCTTGTTTCTGTTGAGATAAAATTTTGTTACCACCACTTGCCAGATAGACAGATTCCAAAAAGACTATATCAAGAAAAATGACTATACACATAAACTGAAGGATGTAGGAAAGCTTAATCAATTCAAAATTCCTCCAATGTACTTGGAGGTAGGTAAATTTAAGATAATAAAAACCTATTGAAGTTTGAAAAATGTGCTTGCTGCAGAGAATTTGGATGGTTCATGAAGATACGAGCTTGTGTGCCATGACAGAAGATAAAGGAGTGAAATGGATGATGAGAGGAGATTAGGAAAAGTGAAGCGATTCTTCCTTGCACATTTAAAAAAAATAGATTCCTAAAATACTTAACATTACTTTCATATTCCAATCTTGGTCTTAAATCTTGAGACGTTAATGAGAATATAACCACAACTGAAATTGCGGATGGATATTGTAGAGAAGACTTTAAATGACCTTAATGGATCTGTGAAAGTTATGAAAGAACTACTTTGTCATCAGGAAGCAGATGAGCATGTTCACGTGTCGGAGCATCAAAATCTAAGTGATGAACTGTGTTACTATCTGACACACCCTTTTTCAGCAAACGTTGTGTATGATGCCAAACTCCAGATTTTGGGAGATAAGTACCAACATGAGTTCCGCGAACCTGCAACAATGAAATAAAATTCAGTTCCATATGAAAATAAGCTCTTTGAACATATCCAATGTCAATACCCAAAAGCTCCAAGAGCTACTTCTATTTTGCCAATTGAAAAAAAACTGAAGTGCATTTAGAAGAACAACCAAAATTCTTGTCTCCTTTTTATGTATAAAATATTCTTACGAAATATTACACAGGTTAAGTAATAACGAGTAAGTTAGAATGTCAAGATGTTAAGCATAGCATCAACGGTCTTACAGATATATATATATATATATATATATATATATCCAAACCTATGTAGAGGATATATGCAAGTACAGAAGGCGATAACTCTCAAAACATAATACAATTAGCAAACACTGGAAACAGATATAGACTTATCACCTTGCTCTCTAAATCAAGGGCTTTGGAAGCTAACCCTTCAAGCCATTGAACGATCCGGAGGCATAATTGACCTGTATGGTCGGATGCAACAAATTGGCAAGCATCCAAATGTGATGTTGAAGGGCACTGCATCATTCAGTATTGATATATGGAGTAATTCTATTAGAGTAGCAAAAAACAGTGAAAATCAGGAGTAAAATAAAGTTGCATGTTTTGCTATAAACAAAGAGAAGAAAAGGTAGATACCAGCATTAGCTCTTCCGGAAGTTCTTCATTCCCTGCATTGAGATAAGAATAAAATAAATTGTTAATGTAAAGCCCAAGGTTAACTAGGGCAAGAGCATAAACCAAATTCAACTAAATGAGGTCACTGTTGTCATATTTAACTTTACACCTTGAGCCTATCTAAGAGTAGTACAAAAAAATGTGTATATGATCTTACGGAAGGATAAAAGATGATCAACCCAATCCATCAGAAATGTGAGAACAGTATTTAAAAACAAATAAGCATCACAGAAAGAAGAAAATAGTATTGCAAGATCTTCATGTAGAAGCATCTAACATACTTCGGATGCAATAGGCATCATGAAGATAATTGATTAGAGCATTGCTCACAAGAGGGGGGAATTCAGAAACTTCAGTCGTGACATCATGGGTCAATGAAAATAGGAATTGTTTTAAGAATGCAGTTTATAATCAAGTCTTTTCCTATTGGAAGTTATAGGGAAGAGATAGGAATACTAATATATGCATGCTAACACATACTAGTACAGGTACAAATAAAGGGCATCAATTCGAGCAAAATAATTTAGAGGATAGAGATTTATTTCCTTTTCCGTAAAGAAACCACAGAAGAGACCAGGAAGCTGCCTCATCAAGCAGGAATTGAGCCTTCTGCCTCATCAACTTGTCTTCTACGACCCGATGCCGTACATTGGACTCATACCTAACAAATTAATACGAAAATCTATTTAAATGGTCTTGCAACATAATGATATTGTCTGATATAAAATGAAAATTTGCCACTGTAACAGTCTTAGATATAGTTTGAGACACACCTAATTGACTCTGAAACACGTCGGCAACACCTCTCAAATTCCAATATCAGATCAGGAATAGGCATTAACCCTGCAAAACACCATCAACCACGGATATGAATAAAGTTGGACGGCAAAAAATATGCATTTGGATGTTTAAAGGAGAAGGATAGACCTCATAAAACAGGACAATAGCTTAATATGTGGAACTTCAAAGCTGATAACCCATGTTTGTACAAGAATACTGACCAAAACAGACAGCTAGTGTTATACTAGTTTTTTCTTCTAAAAACATCCCAGGCTAGATCATATGGCATTGCTCCTTTAATATAATTGGGATTGGTTGATAATATGTGTGATAGAAACAATTCCCTATTTCAAGTACGATTCTCTACTTTTTGGTCCAATGGGAGGCAAGGTCCAACAAATGAAAATAAAGAAACTATTTACTAACCATTTGAAGCTCCCCGCCAAAAAAAAATCATCAACAGCCTAAGATCTATACGATGTTCTTTAAGCACCATAACACAAAAAGGCCAATTCTGAGTAAGGATGTCTACCCATTTTAACCTCCCATGCCTCTATGCGAGCCTACAGTACCATTCTCTTTGAAGAGCAAAATAGAACTCTGAGTTGCTGCCCCACTAAATTTTCTCTCCTTTGAAAGGATTAATCCAAGACATCAAACATGTAGTTCCTATCATCTCATACACTTAATTTGCACCATTCATGAGGTTCTACTAAACCAACATTCATTCCATATACTCTCTTTTGACCATAATTTACTCCATAACATTTAGGGCATTAAGGAATTCTACCAATAAAAATGATCTTACAAACAAATCTACCACAAAGAACCCAAGAATATGCCAATAAGTAACTGTCAATGAAAGAAAGAGAAGATCCAATGCAATATAATACGGTAAGCCTACTGTTGTTATAGATAAGCATGTCGTTCTCCCACTTCACTGAAATGGCAGAAACCATCATATTACTTGATGCTTGGAGTCCGTAAAACACACTTCCCTTAACTTATCGGAGGAGTTCATCTTATGCTTTAAGTGAACGGAACTATATGCTAAGGTGAGGTCTTTCATCCACTAACACTGTTCAGGCATTACATCCATGCCTTCTGCCATCAAACTTTGGATCAATATCTCCAATTTAAAGACTCGCGGTTATGCAGCAAATACCTATCCTCCATCGTTTTCCCCAAAACTACCTTTTACTACCATGACTCAAAAGAAAATAAAAATAACGAAACAAAACTTTAAGATTTTATACTTTTTCATGTACCTTGTAGAGCAGAATCAAGTAGAGATGCAAAGTCTTTGAAAAACGCAAAGGGCGTGTCTCCAGCATCTGTCATTGAGTCATCTTCATGCTTGAAAGATTTCGGTAAATAACCACCATCTCTACGGACAGAATCAAAGCCAACATCTGCCTCGGAGTTTCCATGACTGTCAATGGAAGACCTCCTTTTAGAAGAATATGGAGTCCTTGCAAAGTGATCAGAATCTAGGCTGTCAACCTCATGTTTAATGTTTTCAAGAAGCAGTGCAGCATTAGTTGGGCTGTGAATATTTGGTCCGTCATACAAAATCCTAGCTTTACTGAACTCTGAAACTGAACCTTCTTGGTTCGGCGATACGCTTGAAGCTGAGTACCTCTTCCTGTAAAACAATAAATACATGCAATACTGAATCATGCAAGTACTAATGACAACTAAGGCTTATGCCAATCACCGACTTAAGTTGGCCCAGAGGTTAAGAGCTCCCTCCAACATAACGGAGAACCAAAGCTCAAAACCCGGTATAAACAGTCTTATTGTACATTCGAAGAATCAAGTGTTCAGTGCCCTTTACTTCTACACAACTACACAAGGTTGGTTACTTTTTTTGCTTGGTACAGGTTTGGCTGATAAAAAAACGGCTCATGCCAATCAATGTTAGAGTTGACTACATGATCTTATTTGTGCAGCAACTACTTAGGATTCTCCATTTATTCCGATCAAAAGACAGATTAGTTGTTCTAACATGCAGCTTCATATCTTTCTTTCAACTCACTTTCCATAAACTTTTATTTTCTACTTATCTTTTTTGCTACATCAAATAGAAATCCCTCTCCCTTCTACACAAGAACACTAGCCTCCCTACATTGAATATCTCCTAACCATCTTAACCTCTTCTAAACTATATTATGACTTTGAGTGACCCATACTATATGAGTTGAACATAAGACTTCGAACGTCTTTATCCCAAATATTGGCTCCTTTACCATACAGAGGAAAATCTACAATGTGGACACAAGAACCAATACCAAGATACACCAGTAGAGATAAATCATGAACGAGCCAAATTTGTGGCAGTGGTTTATGTGCCTTTTCGATCAACCTATTAGTCAAACTAGCTTGTAAGTCTAGAAATTTGAGAATTTTAACACAAATCACAAGTTACTTCGAAGCTGAAAAAATAAATGGGGTACTCAACTCTCATTCTCAGAGATTGTAAGGCATCGAAAAAACTAGTTCAACCTGGAAGAAGACTATTACACACTTATAAAAGAAAATTATAAATTAGCAGCTTATAATTTATTTTTGAGAAGTCAATCCAAACACTCCAGGAGAGAAAGAACCATCAGCTTATAATGACTGCTGCAAAATACGACTAATTTCACAACAAAATACACCCAAACCCACTCACTTAAATGTTTCTACAATCTCTATCTTCCCACATTGTGTCTAAATTGATCAAATTCGTATGATATACTCCATAACGATCCAATTACTTGACTGGGGAATTGCAAAGCATAGGTTAGCCCCAAAAAACTTGAATTCGAAACGGGCAAGGCATATAATCCAGTAAACAAAACAACAACTCTGAAGTCAATCGAACAACAAATTGGTACCCGTATCGGCGATATTGCTCCCTACTGGTGAGGTCTCTGGGATCGAAGTAGCTCGGGGAAGTCTC
>JAYMTN010000671.1:0-15242 GCA_036897425.1 Erodium trifolium | reverse complement strand
CTGTAGGTAGTTTTTCGGTTGTGGACAATACTTTAGGGTAGTTTTTGACAGTTAACCCTTTTTTTTAATATGTATATAGATTATGGAAAATTAAATGTTTAGTTTATGAAATAGAAGATAAAAAAAAGGATGTGTTATTAATATTTCCCCTTCCATTTTTAGTCAGGTAGATATTAGAACAGGCTCAACAGAGAGTAAAGAATTATGATTTTACCCAAAAGCATTATCAGGCTGAGCATAGTAAGGAAGGTTAGAGAGTGTAGTGTCATCCAAATCAAACACCCAAATGTCCTTCCCGTCTCCGGCGAGCGTCACGGTCTTTGCGTACTCATACGCCGCGAATGCAGCCATGTCACAGTCTCTCCCGTACTGGCCGCCGAGCATGTAGTGTGCCACGTACTCGGCGCAGGTTGCCGGAACCACCCCCCAGGCCTGCAGGTTGTGGGTCTCCACCGCCAGCCGCCAGCTCAGGCAGTCCAGCTCCCCCTCTGTGCGGTGTCCCGCATCGGATCCCGGCATCTGGATCTTAATGTCGTCATGGGAAGCTGCAGTAACTGTGGCGAGGATGAAGAAAAGTAGCAAAGCCCTCATGTTTGTTTCTTTTGTTTGCTTGGATTTGGTTGATGAGTTGATGTTGTTTAAATAAGGTGTGTGTTCTGAAAGTAACCCTCATTTTGCATACTATTTACCACACCATGCCACACTATATCTTGTTAAACGCGGTTAGGCCATAAAGGATAATGGAACGGATTATGTCCAACAGTATGTATTCTTTTATTATTTAAGGTTAATGATCAAAAGTTACCCTTATGTGTTGGTCAGTCCAGAAAATTGTCCTAATATATGATAGTTTATTGCTCAAAATTTAGGTTAATTTTTAGACATTTTTACCTTATTGTTTAATTCATAAAATATGTACACGATAATGCATCTTATTGGTCACTTTTAACGTTAAGATAATACATGTGACTAATACATAAAGGTAACGTACGGGTTAGATATATTGCGTCAAGCTTCATGGTCAATCTTGTGAATATGGTACAAGTAGCCTCTACATTATGTATAATGTTTATGTAATTTCTAAGTTAATCATGATTAAATTATATTTTAATCGATTAATCCGATTTATAACCTCAACACGAGTCAAACTTAAATAAATAAATAAATACATATTTATTTAATTAATAGAATTAACGGACTAGAACAATAGACTTGTCTTTTTTGGATTCTCCGCCCTCAATTAGCAACCAAAAACAGCCTAAAAGGAGGTTGACCATAGTGGATGCTCTAAAAGTAGAGAAAAACGAAAGTTCAAATCAATAATGTTAACTTGATATCAAGCAATTTTTCTCATTTAAAATCGGGTAAAATTTTACGATTAAATGATCAACTCTATCAATGAGGTGTGAGAATGACCCTAACTTCTATAGACAATTATTTTCTTATTTTCAGTCCATACATACATACTCATATATTAACACAAATGTGTCTGCTCACGCTTGATTTTATAGTTTTTTAATGAGGGCACGAGAAAGACGATTGTACGAAAAAAATAACACAAACATTTATGTGGTTCATCAGCATAGAGAGGAAGAACATTTATCGAGAGATCGAGAATTTAAAGACATCAACATGTACTCTTAACCTTACAAGGATCTCAAATTCAGAATCAAAATTTTCACAACCAATACCATGTGTGTCGATGAACAGATAGACATATCTGACTCTGTCCAATAGATTGGGGTCACGGTGTAATGAGTGGCAGCGAGTTTATGTCCAGTCTTCATGTAGTTTGGACGGGAATCAATAAATTTTTCATTGATATTTTGATGTCTAAAATCCATTTTTAGTAAAGTCGAAAACATTACTTTTGTTATAGGTATTTAATTGCCACAAGTTTATATCCCACGTTTCCGATATTTGTTAGGACGGGACCATTTATGATTTTGTATTGGTGAAATTAATATTTGCCACGTATTTATATCAGATCAATAATTATCAGAACAGAACCGTTCAGTCCGAATATTTCATATTTTTGGCAAATTACTAGAAAAAAAAAAATAGAAATAACTTAATCTGGATCAACCAAATTCATAACATTCAATTTCTGTGAAAATGGAGGGTATGGATTTCAAAATAAACCCCAATTCCTTTAACAATGAAATTAAGCCTGCGAAGTGTGCTTCACCTCATTTTCTCTCTCCACTTGGCAAAATTTTGAACTTTATTACATTCAATGCTTTCAAATTGGAATAGCCCTAACCATGCGGCCAACGGCAAACTCGAAATGTGGCTCATTTTGCATGGAAAATGGCGTTCACAGAATCGTAGCTTGGAATGTTTGTAACTGCGACAATAGGGTCAGAAGAAAAACATCAGAACATGATACATTAATCGTAAGTCTTAAGAATCAAACGTCTGGTGGTCCTTGCTTCTACATAAGCAAACTGAGCCTAAATCTTGATACACATAACTGATAGAAAAAGAAGTCATGTATGCTTTAAAGAAATGATGGAATATACATACCGTCCCCATATGATGCCATGGTAACGGGTGAAGAAATGAGCTGCTCAGCGATTGTAGTGATATCGTTCAAAGTGATTCCCTCAACGGCTTCCAAGAAATGATTTACGGGTTTCCTGAGAAAAACAGCGATGATAACATCGTAAGAAAATTGCTGCATTTTTAATATCATAAGAACAATACATTTTCCACTGCTTGCATCTGCAGCCCGAAAATGTTGGAAAGATTTTCAATTAACGAGTTTGTCTGCTAAATATCAGTTGGTATCGACTATTGACCACACGTTGAAGCAGTGCAAATATATTTTAATATTTGAAATAGTTATTGTGTCCCTATGCAAGCACATTCATCACGTGATAGAATATAGGATCAAGGGATATTTGCAAAAATTGACTGTGTAGTCTACACTCTTTGCAAGTTGGTACCGTGGGCAGTTAGTTTTTTGCACCGTCAATTATGTTCTAACGGAGAGGGCTAACTTTTGCTCATGCGGTTTCCCCATTTTTTTAAAATACCGAATTTGCTCTTGAAATAAAAAAATATCAAGAAAAAAATAACAACATACCTTCTAGAATATACAAATATTTTCATTGAATTAAACACAAAAATAAATTTATTTTGAAATTTTTGAGTATTTTCAACTTTTTTTTGATTTTTAAGGATGTTAGGTGCGAAGAAAAAAATAGCTTGCGGTACCAATTTGCAACAGTTTTTAGAATAGGGTAACAGCTTGCAAAAAGTCTAAATCACATGGTCAATTTTTGCAAACATCCATAGAATAAATACACTATAATGGACATGTGAGAGAAGGATCTATAAGTTTGTAACATACCTTTCTCCATAAGTCAAAACCTGCCTTCCAATGTCTTCAGATACAATCATCTACAAATATATGAATGATACATGAGACAATTACATACATGACGTTCTCTATTATGTGCTACATATGTGTATATATATATATAATCAGAGAGAGGGCATACTCTGGATTCCAGATTCATCAAAACTGCAGATTTAGTGGCCTTTTTAGCACGATTAAGCTCTTCCTGAGAAACTGGTAGAAAAGAGCAATGAATCAAAGATGACTAATCTAAAAATATGTCACAAAAACGAAAGTAGCTTATTGGAAATCCAGATAAAAGAGTTGAAGAACAAACTTTGTCCCGGAGTTGCAATAGAAATTAATTCTCCTGCAGCTATGTCCACTGCACTCGATGCAAAATGAGAACCCTACATCCAAAAATCATGTTCTATCTAATTAAAATACCACATATCAACACGTGACTATTCAAAGATTATTTGCTACGATTATATGGGCCGACAATGGCTAAAATTATAAAACAGTGTCTTACAGTGCTAGCATAAATGCCAAACAATCCGGTGTGATTGAATATGCTGTTGAATGCAGAAAAATTATGCATTTGTTGATACTGGTTCAAGACTCGGAGATCTGCATTAAAATCCATGAAATAAAAATCTCGTTTCATACATGAAAGTGCAAATACAAGAAAACAGAGTAACAAGAACCAAAATTATTTAAATCGGAAAGAGTCAATCAATAGAGAAGTACAGGGTAAGTTGCAACCAGAAGGTTTAAACAAAACTTACATAGCCGTGAGTGCATCCCTTTACCGGGGCCTCCAGCAGAGAAAGAACCCCCGCCTCCCATAAGCATCTGCAAGTCCATCATATTGTTATTGAAATCCAAATGGTTTTAAAGGGTAAATTGCACATGGCTACATTTATGAGTTGCTCACATACACATAACCCCATACTACATTTCCCACAAACTCATAACTACTTTATGGATATTCACGTGTCACCATAGTACAAACAGACAAAAAACATCAAAGTTATCGTTTTATTCGTCACATGAGTTCCACGAGTGTGCAAATTTTAAAAACCTCAAAATTTCTCACTCTCACGATTTACTCTTTGATTTCAATTCAATTACGCCCTCAAAATCCTCCACGGAATCATATTGAAATCGGAAGATTAAAGTATGTCAATGAATGTTCGGGGATATTTATAAATTTCAAACTCGTGTAGGTCACGTGACGAAAAAATCAATTTTTTTATGGTTTCAGTCTATTTTGTACGATGGTGACACATGAAAATTCATAAGGGTAGTAATTTGTTTGTGGAAAACTTACAATGAGGTCATGTATTTGTAGAAATTTACTATGGGGCTATGTGTTTGTGGGTAACTCATAAAGGAGTGATGTTCAATTTACCCTAGTTTTAAAACATGAAATTTCTTTCAGGAGTTAGGGGCATAATGCAGAACCTGAAGAACAGTCAAAATAATTGCTTCTCTCTCCTTATGCCAGCCTCCAGGGACTTCGAAAGCTAGAGCAACATGCGTCATCTAGCCTCACAAGGAATTAATGTGTAAGTATAACGATAATACTCGATTGGTTGATAATATGCACGAGAGAATAGCAGTACACACCCCAGGATCACCTTGGCGACGATAGTCTCCTCCAACATACACAGATTGTGGCTCTCCAGAATGATTCACAGATGGAAGGTCCGAAAGAAGTGGTTCTGCAAGAGATACAAGCTCCTTATGGTCAACACCGGATGCTGCAAGAACCATCCGAGGAGCAGTATAGTTCTCCTGAATGCAACAATTAAGCATCATTCAGTACTAAATAGAAACTCACATTCAGATAGACAGAGAGAAGTGTTCCTAGTTCTTACAGCAACAAATTCCTCTAGCAGATCCCCGTTCAATCTGTCAATTGCTGATTCAGGAGCCAAGAGAGGATTCGCCAATGCACCAGAAAATCCAGCAGAGTGAACTGCCTCCAAGAGTAAGCCTTGAGGGTTATTAGAAAGTTCTGCGAGCTCTGCCTTCACCTTTTTCAGCTGCAAAACAAATATCGTACTATGACAACGTGAAAGCTTCATGAAAGCTATGGGCAGCTAACATGTTCAGACCAACAAAAACTACAGACACTCAAGAAGACCAAGATAAGAAATGTAAGCTAATCGCTATACACGATTTGCATTTACTACCCTGGACTTTGAAGTGTCCCCATTTATGACCCTCAATTTGAAAGTTCGGGGTAGAAAGCTGCAACTCGTATATAGCACAAGGTAGTAAAACATCACTCCCCAATTATAAATTTCTAAAGATTTAACTCTTTAAAATGACAAAGGCCAAGATAAAAAGATACCTCTTCGTTGACTTCCCAATCCATGAAGACAGGATTCCTCACACAATCAATAAGCAACTCTACCATTTCGGGAACATAGGTCTTTAGAGCATCAAAAGTGTACCCTATTGGTTCCCTGGAGGCCGAGGCAGCTACACTGCCTCCAATTGCCTCCACTTCCCTCACAATTCGCAAATGGCTCCTGTTTGCAGTGCTCTTGAATGCCATACGTTCAAGCAAGTGTGTGGCGCCACAGGTCATTGGTGTCTCATATATTGAGCCACAATCAATATACAATCCTATGGAGGCTGCAGGATTCTGCTTAATCGAACAAGAAAACACGTTAATCACTCAATGCAATGAGTTCGACAAAGAAAAAAAGTTGAAACACAAATGATATACCACTGAAGTTTCTGAGGCAATTCTGAAGTGATTAGGAAGAGTTGTGATCTGAGTCTTGCTTGGTTCAACATAGTCGGGTAGTGGAGGTGGGAGGCTAACATTGGCAAGAGGAAAATCCAAAGGAGGAAGGAGACTAGAATGTTCCCCAGTCAGCCAATTGAACAACCCCACGGAGGATGACCTAGAAGCAACTGCACCTGAAGTTGCGAACCTAGCAGGCCCTAAGTTACCCACACGCCCCTGCTTCTCAAAAATAACAAAAAATCCATATTTTCAGAACTATCTAGTCATGTCATCTAAAACAAGAACCAGTTTTTCAAATTTTCAACAAGTAGAAAAAACATTACAAAATGAATTATGAGGACTTCCCAAACATACATGGAAACCATGAGAAACAGCATTGTATCCTATAAGTATTCAAGGTTCATGTGAGTTATTTATGAATGCGAAATACTCCATAATAGCCGGAGAGATTTTAGAATCTCAAAAGAAAGTAGAGCTCCAAGATGTTGATTGTCTGGCATGTTGAGTTCAAATACGACTATATTCAGTAAAAATGAAAGATAGCACTTAAATAGAGGTTCTGCAAGTATGGGGTCATGACCAGATTTGAAGTTTATTATCAGCTTGACTCGTGATTAGCCTAAAATGCATCACTGAACAAACAATTGCATTTGATGTAGGTACAATCTGTGAAACTCATAAGGTTCAAATTGCATTGTTAGATTCCAGTAAGCCTCAATCAAAACAACAATTTGAAGCCTCAATCCTTGCAGCAGCAAAATAAATTATTGCAAGAGAAAGACTTGTATGGTTCTGGTTTCTATTTCCATCAATCACTAGCCTCGAAAATCAAATTGAATGCTTGTGAAACGCATACACGGAGAGAATCTAATCGCCAACAACAAATAGATAAAAAAAGAACTCAAAACATCGGATCTAATAACTAGCTGCACAATCAATCCAGAATCTCTATCAAACAGCTACTCTTTTTCCACAGATTATAAAAATGATCACTCTAGATCATTCTAGTCCTCACAGTTCCGAAATTAGCTAAACTAATCATTTGAAGCTCAGCCAAAAGCGAGAGAAAGAAAATAAGACTTTTTCTCAGCAACCAAACAGGAAAATGGAGTTGGACTGACCTTGAGACACTTAAGCCGTGAAGCTGCGATTCTGTACATGGCCATTATGCTGGCTTCAGAGGAGGAACCCTAGAAACTCAGCTCTGTATTTTTTGGGGGGGGGGTTTGAGTTTGGTTTGGGAAGAAACACAGATTGGTGAGGAGGCCACAAAAGAGAAGGTGAAGTAAACACACGAGGCTTTGAATTTGATCTGGGCTTGGACTTGGCCCATATCATGTTGCCTGGTGAACATAAGCGGGGCTACGTGACATGGGCCAAGCCCAGTATCACCTGAAAACCTGTCTGTTTGGGCTCAATCCACTGGAATTTAGGCTGACCCATGGACTGAACTTGTGGCTGTGGTGGGCCAACGCCAGACCGTCGAGCTTCCGCCACAACACAACAATGGGGACGGAGGAGAGCAGAGCGTATCGTCTCCAAAACTTACTCGTTGTGACCTTTATTCTCATGTACATACCAGATAAAAGGTTAAGACCCATGTACTTACTCCTTTCATTTGTTTTTGGTACAAGTATCGTCTCCAAAACTGACTCGTTGTAACATTTATTCTCACGTACATACCAGATAAAAGGTTAAGACCCATGTACTCACTCCTTTCATTTGTTTTTGGTACAAAAAAAACTCCCCACTAAATTGGTGGTTATCTCCACTCCAGCCTCCTGGTACATATACATGTTTTTCCGGTAGTTTTTTTTATCCCAAAATAAATAAAATGGATAAATACATAAAAAATTCCTTTTATCAAATATATACATGCAAATAAACGTCACCACATATCAGTTTTTGACTAATTAACTTTTGTAGGGTATACTTTTATGTTTTATGACATTGTTATACAAAATAGATAAATATCATCCAAAGGAGGGATTATTCTATTCCGGACAAGAACAGATTGATCCACAAACTAGAAGAACGGAGGATATGAAACTCACATGGTGGACAAGAAGATAGATCATGGTCCCACTGGCCAGTTGCTTAATAAATAATAACCTCACAAAAATAGTCAAAAGCTACATGAACTAAAGTCAAATTGACAAGTGTCAAGGATCTGTATTTTTCTTTATTAAAAAGTGCTCATATATTACTAATTAGAAAAAATAGTCAATATATAAAAAGAAATTATGAGACAGATGAATCGGTGTTGGAAGAACTATAAACGCTAACTAAAATGAAAGTTACGTTACGACGAAACCAATGACTGAAGTTTAAGATATTGCTCACATACTCCGTAGAATGTGACCGAACTTACTGCCATTAGCCTTAAAAGGAGATAGAGCTCTCACTAGGAGCCCCTCCCGAAGCTAATATTTAATCATGGATCTGTATTTATTCATAATAAATTAATAACTTTAAGCAAATCTGAATTTTATAATTAATATTAAAATTTGAGTTAAGCACGGTTTTGGATCAAAAGGCTTACGTCATGGAATTAGTAGGTGCATCTCTACATTAATCTACAAACCAAACAGCATCTCTATCGTCAGGCAGGCGTGACATGTTACGTGAGTCCAAACCTAACAAGCTTTCTTTTTTTCCTTTCAATATAGCAATAGAATATGAAGTTAAGAAACTTAAATGTGCATTTTGACTTTATATAGTTGAGTTTCATGAACCTGCACGGGCATGATGGTGACTAGTTTGGTTCTTTTTGCTCTTTCTTATATTTATCATAAACATATATTTGATATTTACAAAAAAAAAAAACATGTGTGAGAGCATCTATTACGAGTGTTTATATGAAACGGTTGATCAAGAGCCTGATATCGGAGGTTACTGAATGTAGATCGATTAAGCGGATCCTCATTTTTACTTAGGCGGTTGGTTGGTTTATAGCCAATATCGTTTGTGTTGCGTTTCATGGTTGTAAAATCCGGATGTTAGATCTTGTACTTTTATTTGTTGTGTACTTCATGGTTGTAAAATCTGGTTATTTAGACCTTTATTGTCAGGTTCGCTTCCATATTGGGAAGCCGAGGTTCTTGCTATAGGAGTGTTCTTTCATGTATCTGGTTATTCCCTTTGTTGGGACTGTCATGAGGCTGAGCTATCATGCTAGTGCTCATCTTCCAGCTCTGTAACTAGATCATCATCATCATCTTGTACTCCTCTTTTACCTCATGAGAGGTTTTAATTTAAATTTGTATTGCTGATAAAAATAATAATAAATAGAGTGTACAAGTGAGGCTTGGAGAGCTTAAAAAAGAGAGTAAAAAACTAAAAATACACTAAGAGTGAAGCTTGGAGCGTGATATGAGCTATTCGTCATTTTTTATAGGCTTTTGGGCACTCGATAAGGTCAATTTTGTGTAAGTTTGGCCCTATAAATACATATCTTGGCCGCATCAGAGTTTCGATTTTTAGAGTTCCTTACTCGGGAAAAAAAAAGAGTTTCCTGACTTCTTTAAGATGTAATCGATACTAATAATTTTATCACAATTAAATACATTTTTATTTATAAAAATATAAACTTTACTTACAAGAGTTCTATCTTCCCTCCCTCTACGAACAAGAAAATACATAGAGCAACTGCAGTCGGCAGCGGAAAGGAGGCAGAAAGGCGTCGACGGAAGCAATACGCTGGTGAAAATAGCCTAAACGCCGGTGAAAAGACGGCTGAAAGCCGCTGACGGATAGACGCAGCGGTATCCTTACCTTCGTTGGTTTCAGCCAATGGCAACAGCTATTTTTTGGTTGACCAATGTTTGACCCTTGTTTTTCCACATATTTATGTTGAAAAAATCAAAATTAAATGATAATATGATCCAAAAATTCTATAAATTCAAATTCTAATCGATTGTTAAAATCACACCTTCTATTCTACTATCCCAATTTCAAATTCTTGTACTCTCATATTTTGGTTTTACGAAAATGTCGAGCAATTTCAATGAGAGAAGGGTGTTAATTTCTTGCCAACGAGCGTGCAACAGAGAAATGCTTGAACATTCAATGGAAGAGCTTCAAAGTAATATCGAGGAACTCATGAATCAACTACAACAATGTAAGAAGAAAAACCACATCAAGAGAGATTGGGTTGATAGCCACAAGCGTTTAATGCGTGACTATTTCAATAACACCCCCCCTCCGTGTATACCGACGTGCAATTACGTCGTCGTTTATAAATTCCTGAAGGATGTCTTCACAAGTATTGTCTATGAGTTGGAGGAAAAAGATACATACTTTCGGCTAGGTAAAGACGGTTGTGCCATGTATCATTATCTCCTTATAAAAAATGTACTGTTGCCACCATTAGGCAATTGTGTTATGGAATTGCAGCCGATGGTATGGACGAGTATCTAAGAATCGGCGACATCACGACTCTTGAATGCGTCAATTTTTTTTGCGAGGCAATAATTACCAACTTTGGCAGCACTTGTCTACGTAAACCCACACAAGCTAATATGAACCACACATTAGCGGTCAATGAGGCCCGTGGATTCTCCGGGATGTTGGATAGTCTTGACTGCATGCACTGGGAGTGAAAGAATTATCCAACGACATTGAAAGGATCGCATTCGAGGAAGGATCATGATAAGCGACCGACCGTGGTCCTCGAGGTCGTTGCAACGCGAGTTTTGTGGATTTGACACGCGTTTCTTGGCATGACTGGTTCGAACACCGGCTTGATTGTGCTTAACCATTCAAGGTTGTTCTAGTTAGTCGTAAATGGGGCAACCCCCGGTATCATTCACGGTAAATGAACACAGGTACAAACTTTCTTATTATTTGGTTGCTGGTATTTACCCTTTGTGGCCAGTTTTTGTTAAAACAATCCCATTGACTCAACCACTAGAAATTTTCTTTTGTCCAAGAAGCATGCAGGAAGGATGTGGAACGAGCATTTGGAGTCCTCCAATCTCGTTTTCACATTATCACTCGCCTGAGTCGAATGTGAAAACCCTCTTCCCTTGGCCTAGTCATGAATGCATGTATTATCATGCACAATATGATTGTGGAGGCCGAACATCAACAAATAGATGAAGAAGGGTCCACTGAACCAAGATTCACGCAAGGAATCTTCGTCCCCGCCAATGTCATAGTAGCAAACAACAACATGACCCACAATAAACAGACTCATCTTGCATTGAAAAATGACCTCTTCGAGCATATTTGGAATAAGTTTTACGATGAAGAATAATTAATTTTCCTTGTATTTCTTTATTTCAAATTATCGCCCTTGTTTACCTTTAATGAAATGTATTTTCCCTTTAATATGTTTGCATTTACAATATTTTTTAATTTATTTATTTTATAAGCCTTGCCTATCAGCCTACTATAAATTGATGGACTGCAGATTAATTTCTATCGCCCTGACTGAAAGAGGAGAGAAAAACAGATTCAATAGTTTTTTATTTTATCTGTCTCTCCCTTTCAGCCTCAGCTAGACTGAAGTACTGCGGATGCTCTTTTACCCCAAAACTCCTCTACAATCCAACAAGGAAAACGTCCCGTACCACCACAATGCACGACTTAGCTAACTGACTCAATGCTTATCCGATACTCAAAACGTTCCGATTCATCCCTTTTCCACTTAATCGCATCACTGATTCTATATTCCACGGTATTAGCACGAGGCCAGACTTCTGACTTCAGAAAGTCTTCAAGAACAAAGAGAGGAGGAGTAGTGTAATTGAGTAGTTTAATTTGGTGTACTTGACAATTTCTACCTTCAATTGATGTGTTCCACAGTTCTAGCTCAAACTGGCTAATTCTAGGCAAGTCTTGAATTTAGCAAGTGTTGATTGTGCAATTGGGTAAACTGATGGCTCATTTGTGCAATTAATTTAATCCTAAAGTTTAAACCCATAATATCGTATTTGTGTTATATACGACCATTTTACTAGTCCGATAGAATTGACAACTCCACTGGTCTATATAGAGAGAGTAATTATGATATGTTGTTGATATTCGTAATTAATTACTTCATATAGAAATATTTACAGAGGTTCTTGAGATTGGATTTATAACTGATTATTGTGAACTTGTAATTGGAGGATTGATAGTTGTCAATGTTACCTACAGGTATAGTTTCAAGCCCTTGATGGCAGAATGGATTATGCATCCTATGGCTTGCTGCAGAAAGCTGAGCTTCTATCCTGTAGCCCCTAGAGCCTCTGTTCATCTTATAAGAGATCAATGTTAATACTGATAGCTTTGGACTGATAGAAATGCAGTATTTTTCATCAATTACTCAGCATTCAACTACTTATTTTGCCATCTCAGAAACAACGTTCAGCATATCAGTATAAAGTACCAAGTATTGATTGATGCCTTTGAAGGTCAGAAAAAGTTTATTCCACCACTGATTACCTGTGCTAAAAATCACTTGTAGGAAAATAGGAAGAACCCGAAACACAGATTCATCCCAGACTGGACCTAGTGACCTCGTATGCCAAGAAGCAAGCTGCATTAGCCGGGACACTTCGGGCCATGGCAGGTCCGAACCCCTTGTACAAGCCTTTCACTCCCTCCGAGGCTACAATCTTCCTAAAGGCGTCTATCGAGCCCGAGTACCTGGGCTTGTTGTAACTATCAACTTGTATAACACTCTTGACAACATCAGTTGGGTAGACAGATACCCAGAAAGAGGCTCCAGCCAAGCCTCCTGCTACCATCAAAGAGCCTCTCCCCAATCTACTAGTATCCTCACCTCCTGCAAGATACTGCTTCAGCGCCTCGTACACACCAAACATTGCAGCATTTCCAGGTATCTCACGAGCCATAGTCGGAACCAAACCCTTGAAGAGACCCCTCATACCGCCTTCTGATCTCAGAACATGCCTGGCAACATCCATCGGCCCTCCATACTTGACTGATGCACCGGCGGCAGCAGAACCTGCCAATGCACTCTGAGCTTGCAACCTGTTCCAATCCAAGCAGTTAGTTGAAGATACTTTTTTTTGTCAGCAAGAAAGCGGGAGAATCCTACTCTAGCCTAAGCCTAATTCCTAACCTAACCTGCACCCACACCTGCTTCCAAGCAGATGTACCCATTGGGGTTCGAACTCTCTGACCACCAGGCCGGCCCAAGTGGAGAGTTAGTTGAAGAAACTATTAAATTGGAAAAGCAATTATGTTGTAATCACACCGTGATGCTCACCTACACTTGATCAATTCAGTGGGGCAAGCTAGAACAGAAACAGCAACTCCAGCCCCAGCTCCACAAATGACCTGCTGGTATATGGAGAGGGGAGTGCCGGGTTCAGACCTCAATAATGCCTCCATTTGCCCCCTTACGGAAAAGAGAACAGCATTGAAAGCCGCTACAGTAGCAAGAGGAGCCCCCATCCCCTTGTACAAACCCCCTACCCCTTCTGCAGCTAATGTTTGTCTCACAGCATCCATCGCTCCTCTGAACTTGGGAGCTTGACCCGAGAGTGGAACAGGTTGACTTTGGAGTTTCACCTTGATGGTATCAAAGGGATGCCCAACTATAAGTTGTGCAGCCCCTCCAACAGTTCCAGAAGCAAGATCCTTGGCCACTTCCCCCATCTACAATATTCAATTTCTGAAATTATAAGCAGATGACCTACTTGAGTTCAATCACTAAATCTGGTCAGAGCAAGTGCTCGTTTTGAGGCCAGCCCTAGTGGGTTTTTCAAAAGAAGGCACTCGAGAGCATAAAAGAGAATTATAAGAACTCATTAACATTCAGCAAAATCACAACAGACACAATCGATAAAGGATCGCAAGCTTAACATAACTAAAATTGATTCATGATCCTACTCACTAGTAAAGGGGTCGATGGAAGAACGCAAAACAGAAACGATTCTCGGTGAAAATTTAGATGCACCTATAAAATTAAGAAACGGATATGCGTTGTGCATCTTGCTGAACAAAGAGTGGATGGACATGAAGAACCCCACCTCAAAAGGATGTCTAATGCTAAAATTTAGGTGCAAGAATGAAAATCAGAAAATAGTCATATTGTCGGTTGGGGATTTAGTCGGGGAAAGCCGATGCTTTTTACAGTAGTGATCTTAGCGTGAAAAAAGTGATTTTCCTTGTAAAAAAATATCACCTTTATGTACTTTTCGTAACAAACTACTACCTTTATGTTACTTTTTGTGACAAAATACCACCTTTGTTATAGGATCTGTCACGAAAGGTCGACCTCAGTCAGGAAGTGATAACTAAAGGTCACAGAAGGTCCGGAAACAACGTTTTCCCCTTCACATTCATTGCGAATTTAAACTAAGGTGAAGTACATAGGTTAGAATAGGCCATCAAAATGTTGTTTAGTGACATGAAACCTCAAACAGCAGTGATGGTACTCAGTAAACCAATAGAGAGTCAAATCCATCACATCTGATTCTGAATACCAAATACTATGATCAATGAACAGAACTAAATCAGCAGAGGACATACATTTCACATAATCCCAGAAAAGACCTAAAATAAGGAAGCTTCAAAATTATAAGGAAGAAAGAGCACGAGCAATACCGAAGAAAGAGCACGAGCAATACCGAAGAAAGATGCAGATGAGCGAGAGACGAACCGCACCCAATTCCGATTCCGCAAAAAAAGCAAGGATCTTTAGGCTTGAATCTGACAAAATGAAGAGCGGAAAAAGGAATTAGATCTAAAGGAGTAGGGAGTGGGAGAGACGAGAATCTCGAAGGAAGTGTGGTAGGTGAAGCTAAGCAATGGATTGCTTAATAAGAAATAGAAAATGGGGAATCTAAAGGAGACCCATAAGCACAGAGTGGCAATGAGATGGGATGAGGACAAAACATAAAAGCAAAGAGACGCGACACAGTCAGAGACGACTACGAGGTTGATATATGAAGAAAGTAGAAGAAGGCTGAGCCAATTTCAGCCTCTGGGTATTATTATCAATGTGTCGTCGTGCGAGAAGAAGATAGAGACATCCTACGAAAACGAGGCACTTGTGCGATCCGATCCGATGGGTCCGTTTTGTTCTCTATTTTATTTCAGTTGAGTCTCGAGTGGTCACAACTTAGAAGAAGGTGGACACTAGGAAATAATAGTTTTGAGTACAACTAGGACGAT
>JAYMTN010000670.1:0-15250 GCA_036897425.1 Erodium trifolium | reverse complement strand
GGCTGCCCGTTTGGGTAAAGTCATGTTATGAGCCGACTTTTCGAGGGAAGCTGTTTTATGGACAAACCGTTCAAGGGACGTCGGGTTTTGTGCCAGCGCATGATCCATCTTCCAATCATATGTAAACACGAGACAAGCGAATCAAGACGACAGACCAACAAGACCAGAACGCCCCACCGCAAAAGCTTTGGATTTCAGAAAAAATGTTATCATAGGCTCCGTAGTTTCATGTATTCGCTCCTATGTTTATTTGGTTGCTATTTATTTTTCAATTTTACGATGCGAAGTAAAATTTTCTTATAGATCCACGAACGTTGGAAAATCTACGGATGTAACGGACACTATCTTACATGCTAAGATATATGGTCCCAAGATCTATATTATATTTTGAAGTCATTCCGTTCAATAAAACCAATTGTGTTTCTTCGCTTAAAAAACAGACCTGATTTTAGGTTAGGAACTGATTTTAGTGGATATAAATGTCGATTATTTTTTACATGGAACAAATCAAACGCCGTATTTTCCTTGGGATGTGCTTTATTTTATTGCTTCGCTGTTACGGTGTTTTTTGGCGCTGACTCGTGAGTAGTGACAGGGTGGCATCGCATACTCGTGAGCCTGGACTGAGGAGTTACACGTGTCAGCGTGTGTGTGGACCATTGCCGCGGCACGATGCATGCGGATATGATCGGAATGCCCAGAACCGTGTACTGGTGTGGACTCGTTGCAGGCACTCATTTCTCTTGTCTGGGTAGACAGTTGCAGAGCACGCAACTTTCAATTGTTTGGTCCAAACTATCCCTAAACGGTTACGGTCCTTCTCGTTCGATAACGAGGGCATTACAGTAATTTCACATTGCTGCTCTTGTTTTTCTTTCTCCAAGTGCAAAATGGCATCTGCTTCACCGCAAGCAACGCTTCTTTGCGCATCTCGAAATCAACGCTATAGTGTCAGCCCCGATACTCATCTTCTTCAACCTCTCGATTTACCTCTGCTTCGATCCTCCTTTCCTCGCCGTTTTCTGTGGGTATGCATCATCTGGTCCAGTCATGGAGTGGATCAAACTTACATGGTTAGACCAGTTTCTATCGCCAAGAAGAAAGGTAGTTTCGGGGTTCGGTTTTGGAGTTGGGGCTTCGCTCATTGTTCTCACCGTGCTCTTTCTCAACGACTCTCTCAAGCTTCCTGTGCTCACTCCATTGTTTCAAGGGTACAACATTACCAGGCCCTTGTCTCTTTCCACTTCTTCTTCTGCTACTCATGTTGATGCTAGTGCTATTAATGCTAGTGTAGTCGGTGTTGCTACTTCAGATTTGCAGAGCCCTGTTGATTTGAGACAGAGGGTTGTAGAAGGGACTGTTCTGAACAAGACCCTTGAAGCGAATGTATCGGGTGTTGCTGAACAAGGCAGCTATTTGGGGGAGACCCATTTGGGGGAACTCATTGGTGAGGATACAAATGGAAGCTTACGTGGTGCTGGACTAGGAAGGGTTGAGGATGCAGCCAATGAGTCCGTGGTTGATGAAGAAAAGACTTCTGAGAAAACCCATTTGTGGAGGGGAACTTTTGCAGCAAATATGACTGCTCAGTACATTACTGGTGAAATTTTTGTGGAGAATTACTCCAGTGATGGGAACCACAGTTTCAATGTCAATGGCAGTGCAGGGAATGGGCCACATTTGGGAGAGCTTGGTGGGTCTCATGGTGGAGAGAAGAGCAATTTGGAGACAAACTATGATGCAAATTTTGCAGGAAGGCATAGAAATTTTTATGAGTCTTGTGATATCTTTGATGGTAGATGGGTGAGAGATGATACAAAGCCTTATTATCCTGCTGGTTCTTGTCCTTATATTGATAGGGATTCTAATTGTAAGACGAATGGGAGGCCAGATGATGGGTTTGTGAAGTGGAAATGGCAACCAAATGGATGTGACATGCCAAGGTAAATACTATCTGAATACTTCTACACTGGTTTAGAATGACTAGAGAATCTGAAGTAAACTCACTTTGTACACCAACATTTTCCATAATGGCTGCTCTAGCTAAAGTTAATACTGCATTACTTGAACATTTATATACAGTTCTATGTTATGTTTTCGTTGGTCAAAAGTAGAAAATGTTTTTTGTTGAATTATTCTGAATTGATATAATGCTTTCGGAGGTATTCAAACTTGGTGCGATTTTGCATCCAAGAAGCTGACTCAAGCGAACAACATTGAACAATGAGTCCCAAACACAAGGACATTGTTGTTGACGGGGGGTTACAAGTAGTTCTCTTGCAAAAACTCTTCCCTTGTTACTCTTTACCTAAAAAAGCTCTAAAACACCTTTATTTGTGGATTATCACAATGACCATGATCTCCAGTTTTGGAAGGTTCGCTTTGACTTTGAATCTTTGATAGATGATAGACTAGCTTTTACATGAAACACTAAATCCAGCATTTGATATTTGAATTCTTTTCCTTACCCCTGTTGGATTCTTTCCCTTGTCACTAACTGGTTCTATCCTCAGTTTGAACGCAACCGATTTCCTGGAGAGATTGAGAGGAAAGAGGCTGGTTTTTGTGGGTGATTCGCTAAACAGGAACATGTGGGAGTCTCTGGTATGTATCCTTCGCCAAAGTGTAAGAAACAAGAAAAGAGTCCATGAAATTTCCGGAAGAAGAGAGTTCAAAAAGAAGGGGGTTTACGCTTTCAGATTTGAGGCAAGTTTCTCTAAGTTTTTTACGCATATGACAGAAAAAAACTTATATATTATTTCTCTAATCCTGCCTTCATTCTGTATTTGTAGGACTATAGCTGCTCTATAGATTTCATAGTTGCTCCATTTCTTGTTAGAGAATTGGTCCATAAGAATAGAAGTGGATCATTTGAAACCCTAAGACTCGATTTGATGGACCGGACAACCTCACTCTACCGTGATGCTGATGTCATAGTGTTCAATACTGGTCATTGGTGGACGCATGAGAAATCATCCAAAGGGTGAGCCTTACACGTATACCTTGCTAAATGATGTTAAAAAAAAAAAAAAAAACTTAAAATCCTTCTCTTACCAATGTTGTGAGGTTTGAGAAAATTTCACGTTAAAAAACTAAAGAACTAAACAAGAAAGAACAAATTGAAAACAAAGATTTTAGCCTTTTAGGATTGCTCTTTTAGGCAATTTGTTGATTAAAAATTTAAATCTCTTGCATGCCTTGTTCACAATTTACGTGTTCCCAGAGAAAATTACTACCAAGAAGGTAACTATGTGCATCCAAAACTCAAGGCCTTGGACGCCTATAAGAGAGCCCTCACCACTTGGGCTAGATGGATTGACAAGAACGTGAATCGCAACAAAACTCAAGTTTTCTTCAGAGGATATTCAGCGACTCATTTCGGGTATAAGATTGTTTTACCCTCATTCATGTTTTCAATCCATATTTGAACACTCTCAGTTACTTCTTTCATTAATCTTATACATGGTTGAATATTTTCTTAACTCTTTATTGAATTCTAAAAATGTTTGATATTCATAGAGGTGGTCAATGGAACTCAGGAGGACAGTGTCACAAAGAAGTTGAGCCAATTTTGAACGATGCTTACTTAGCAAAGTACTCATCGAAGTACTCTTCAAAAATGAGAGCTTTGGAATATGTTCTTCAAGGAGTTAAAACTCCTGTGAAGTATCTGAACATAACTAAGCTTACATATTACAGAAAAGATGGGCACCCTTCCATTTACAGAATGACATACAAAACGGTAAAAAAAAAAATTGCAGCCGAGAGCTCTCAGGACTGCAGCCATTGGTGCTTGCCTGGAGTACCAGATACTTGGAATGAATTGTTATATGCATCTCTTTTGCAGTCTGGAAGGGGTTCTTGGAGGAACTAAAGAGTAATGTACACAAACTATGTTCGCGTAATAATTTTTCCGTCTCTTGAAAATATTCCTTCCTTCTTGTTCATATTGTACTGATAATTTTAGTCAGTTATGTTTGCTAAGTAATAGGTGTGATACTCAATTTTAGTCAAAACGAAGGCGAAGGTAGAGTTTGATCATCAATCTATATCTGTTTATTCCATTGTTAACAGGAGATGGAATTGATAAATGGTCAAGTGATCTAATTGGTACCAAGTCATGTTGTTTACTTCTGTTTAATAATCTGATAATGAAGCAGTTGTGGATAGGTAACAGTTAAGTTTGGGTTGGGAAAAGTGGATCAGCTGAAAGCATACAGTTCACAGAGGACCGACTTTGTGAAGAGTTACAGAGAATGTCTCTTGGAAGTTGTAAGAGCTGAATGAGTTGATTCTTCGCTACAATAGCATATATATTGTTATGCTCCTGGATCACGTTATAGAACCCCAATACGAGCTCGATTATAGAGGGAACCCGAAGACCTCTTGAGCATTCGTTGGAGAGAACGCAAGATCTCTTGTAGAGACTAAACAATTTGTTCTAATTCTCAGTCTGCTTTATTTCTTGTTCTCTCTTGGTATTTATAGCCAAGAGATTACTTGGAGCCCAATACACTTAATTAATTACCAAATCCTAATACATTTGAACTAAAAGACATTAATTAAAAGGAAACCAAATAAACTAAGGAAATAATTAAACTAAACCCTAATAGCCAAGAGATTACTCGGCAGCAGCTTTGGTGGTTTATTCCACCTTGTACGGGCCGTACGGGCCGTAACATCACTGTCCCCAAAACCTTAAACTTCGAAATCTGGTAGTTTTTACTTCGTGTTTTCAGCAAGCAATAGAAGAAATAAGAAACAAAAAGTAGAAAATAAAAGATATAGAGAATATACCCTCACTTGACATCACTACAGAGCCCAACATAAAACCAGGCTAAATCCTGAATTTTCCATCTCATCATGATTTGAATTAGAAATTTAGAGTGCTTGTCTAAACTCAACCCAGTATTTTTAATGCATATTGGTGTAATGATTATAGTTAATATTGAATCCTATCAACTGTTATTCCTCTTGCAATTATCTTGTGCTGTCAAAACTTGCAATTATCTTTTTCAGAATTAAACATCATTACAAAAATTAGTTATGTAAACAACTGTTAAGCTTTCCTCAGTATTTAAGAAAGTGATGTCATGCAGATTTGATGACGACAAACTTATATCTGGTCTATTTGAGGAGTTGTGGGAAGACAGTATAAGTGGTGAACGTGTGACCCTGCAGTTGTACTTGGGAGAAATTGTGTCCCTTATTTGTGAAAGCATTTCATCATCATCATGGGCTAGCAAAAGAAAAGTGAGCATTGTTTTCGCTTGTCTCTATGTCTTCGAGTTTCAAGCCTTCAAATTTTTTCTTTTTACTTCACTTGTATTTTAACTATATTTGTTACTGTGTATTTGCAGTCTGCTCTGGCAATTAGTAAGCTTAGCGAAATTTTGGGTGAATCGTTATCAACCCATCACAGTGTTATGCTTAAATCTCTTATGAAGGAGCTACCTGGTCGTTTGTGGGAGGTGTGTGACATGTTCAAAATCGCATTAATCATACAATATTCCTATTATATTGTATAGTGTTTTTGAAGCTTTTTTTTGTGTGTATTTTACTTGTAATATTGGCAGGGAAAGGATGCTCTTTTATGTGCAATAGGCTCTCTTTGTTCTTCTTGTCATAAAGCAATTCGTTCTGAGGATCCTTCAGCTCCCAATGCTATTTTGAGTGCGGTATCTTCTGCATGCACCAAGAAAATGAAAAAATATCGCGAAGCAGCTTTCTCCTGTTTAGAGCAGGTAATGTTCTTAATGGTTTTAGAAAAATAAAAAAGGCTTTGAAGAATAATTTTCTTCCAAGTCAGTGTATATAGAGTCATTGCATACACTATTGACTCTATATGCAATGACTTAATCAATGATTCATGCAGAGTCGATGTAGGCTAATGTTGCCGAAAAGCTATAATTTCATAGAAAAAGGAAAAACAAATGAGGACAACTATTTGTGATCTACAGCCGGGTTTTGGTATAACTACCTAAAAGAAGTTTCACTTTTCTGCATGTTCTCAGGTTATAAAAGCTTTCGGCAACCCCGAGTTTTTTAATATGATTTTCCCATCATTATTTGAGATGCTGAAGTCAGCTTCTCTTAAAAATGCTAAGCAAGGACAGATGGCAATCGATGCTACAAAACCAGGTTCTTACATAATCCAATTTATTATTCTTTGTAATGCTAAAATTTTCCTGTAATGCTCAGTCTATGTACGAAGGCTAAGTTGTGTATGTGTGTGTGTGTGTATGCAGAATCAGATGATGTTGAAGATTCTTCTGTTCCAGTCGAGAAAGTTTTGGAATGCATAACCGCGGCTATCCACGTCGCACAAATAAATAATATTCTCGAAGAGAAGAACTTGATGCAAGTGTTTTTAATTCCACTATCACCTGGATTTCAATGGCCTGGTATATTCTCTTTTTTTTTTCACTCATTCCCTATCTTCCTCTCACTGGTCTTTCTGAAATATTGAGCATCTGTGGTTGGGCTTATGATGACAGTGAAAACATCAGCATTTTTGTTAGTCAAAGAACTCTGCTCAAGTCTCCGCAAAAATTTAGATGACTCTCAGTCAACCTCTTTGCATAGCGGCATAGTTTCCTTAGTTCAAGAGGTAATCAAAGATTTCGTATTCGCATTGATTATATAGTTTGTTCCAAGAGGCTATTTGTTTGGACTCTGACTAAACTTTGTGCTTGCCTCAGTTGTTCCACTCTGTGTCACCTAAAGTAGTTGAGTGCATCAGTACAGTAAAAATTGCTCAGGTAATTATTTTTTCTCCTTGTTTTAGTCATCTCATATTCTGTGTTTTTCTTGTGAGTTAACATTAATGACATCCCTTTATTTCAAAAATAAAAAACTTGGAAAAAGATAGAATAAAAATTATATGGAAAATGCAAATTTCAAGTTAAGAAGACAATGGGGTTTGTCAGTTATGGAAAGGTGACAGTGTTCCGGATAAAACCATCACCTACTCAGTGTGAATCCGGTTTTTTTTTTGTTAATAACGAAAAATGACTGTTAGTGATAACACCTCACCTTTAGGGGGTGTTTTTGAGAATCAAATGTCGTCGAAGAGGTGTAATAAGTAAATAACGTGTTCCCTTCTTTTTTGTAATTCGACTTTACCTCATACCTGGCTGTTCCTTGTGCCCGATCAGGTTCATGTCAATGCTTCAGTGTGTCTATTGGAGGTCACCAAGCTGTACAGAGACTATCCATCTGGCAATGCAACCAGTGTAGGGTTCAAGGACGAGCTTCTTCACAATCACGAGGTGGAGAAGAATGCCCAGGCGAAGTCGTTGTTGAAAGAATGTATCGACATCCTCACAAACCTGCATTTAAGCAATGTCCAAGCTTCATGAATCGGCTGTGTGTAGCATCTGATTAGAAGATGCTACAGATGAGTCTCACAGCATTGTTTCATCTTCATGTCTTATTTGAGCAGTGTGAGCAAAATGAGGAGTCATGGATAGATGAACAGAACTTGATCAGAAACTTGATAAGCTGCCATGATTCTATTGCTTAGTTAACGGGTTGGATGAGAATGTAACATACTTATATACATCATATCAGAGTTAGTCAATTACACAGAAATTACCCTTTATTTTCCCTTTAGCCTTATGTGCGCATTGGTAATCTTAGAGCATCCACAGTGATAAACACCGATCAGTGGCTATAAACCCTCAAAACGTTGACTCTCCAGCAGTGTCAATGGCGATTTCATCGGTGTTTGTGTTGATTCTCAGCTTAACTAAGGATCATGCGCCAAAAAAAGAGAGAAATGCATGAACGATTCTATAAATGGAAATCGATGCCTCAAAACGCATCTAAAACTGGATGCTCTTCGTAAATTAGTTTTTGTTGCAAAAATTTATCAAGAGTTTTCTTGGGCTCACCATTGCCTTCATCTAATTGCTGGACTGTAGCTCTTTTCACGAGTACGGGTTCAAATTGTAAGGGTACTTGGAAAATTCACATTTTTAGTTTTATTTTTATTATTTGTAGTTATAGTGAATAGCATGATAAACCAATCTCGTGTACGTCTTTATAATTTTTTACATCCAAAATTAGAATTGATAGTTTAGTTGGACTAGTCTGGCCCCAACTATTTGGACTCGTGAAGCCGAACATAATTGTGGTCAGTTGGTTTAAATCAGTTATCAATTGATTGGATTTGCACAAATTTTGCTGTGTAGGTCTGAATTTTTAGAAACCAGTATTTTACTGGGCTGATGGTGGTGAGGTAATGACCGGTTAACGGACCGCCCGCTCCCACCCTTACTTGTAAGTTGTAACCTCTTTAAATAATAATTACATAAAAATACTCTTAACTTGTCTTAAGCCTTTTCTTCCATATGGAAATAATAAACTTAGCACTCAAGAGCCAAGAATGTCAACAAGATTTGTAACTTCAATTAAATTCATAATTTTTTTTGAGTTATTAAATTCATAATTAAAATGTGCCAAGTCAAAAAGCAATACTGCAATAACAAGGGATAATAGCAAAAAAATATTTTGCAGTGTTCACTGTTAAAATTGTAAAAAAAAAAATTCTTATGATTAGTTTGTTTCAAAATGTAAAAAAATCCAAAATTTCACATCTACACAAAGGAATATGATATATTTTTTTATTCACTATTTTTGAAGGGATCAAATAATAATCTAAAAGAAAATTTTCAAGCAAGTTCAAGGTATTTTTTGTAATTGCAAAAGAGGGCTACAACTTGCAAAGAGTGAATACCTAATGATATTTCCACAATTATCCCTAATAACATGTATTTTCAGTACAAAGTCAAGACATCAGGATTCAATATAACAAAAGCTACTAAATGAATGATTTATATATCATTTATAAACAAAAAAGTATAATAATAAACAATCTACTTAGTCAACAAAGTAAATGTTCTTAAGCACCATGTTAACATTGTTCTGATCCTTCATTTGACTGAAAGTAATCCTCTGTGATATTTCACAATTTCCTTAAATTATTATGAAAATGTAAACATATTAAAATCAAGATAAGAAGTAAGTTTCTTCTATACCAACTGTTGAAATATGACTCAGGTCCTCATTCCATCAAGAGTGGAACAAGTCAAACCCAAATACAAAAGTTAACAATCCATAACTCAATAATGTACTCTAGAGTTTGAGAACCATTAACCTAACCATTGCAAGGTCTCATCAGTCCCACATTTAGGACAAATCTACCTCTTCGACCCGAGCATGCATTACTCATGGAGAGTTCCCAGTATATCATCATCTCTGAACAGATGAAACCTGAAGCAAAAGGTCAAAGGAGCGATACACGTTAGCAATTTGTTGTGCACATGAATTGTAACAATCTGAAAACTTACACCATCTGTTCCCGAATCCTCACTACTCAATTTGTAATAAGGTAGGATATTATTGGTATTTCATGGCTACTTTTATTTCAAGAAACTGGTCACTTGTTATGGGGATGAGAGAGTATAGAGATAGATAGGCTTATAATGGATAGGGACAGTAAGAGAATGCAAAGCTTACTCTTTATCGCCTAGCTTCACTTCCATGCCTCCATATTCAGGCAAAAGAACAGTGTCTCCTTCTTTCACAACAACTGGAATAAGCTTCCCATCCCTATCACGGGCTCCTGGACCCACAGCAACAACTCTTCCCGAGTTCAGCTGAATCACTCAGAACATAATTGAAGAACATGAATCCCAAAGTAACATCATAAAACATGAAAAAGCAGTAACACTAATAAACAGCTGCAATTATGGTGGCATGATGGCATTATTTAATGAGATATATTTGAATCCTTTTTACCAGAAACTTAGGAACCCTTGGCCCACTTCTCCAGAAACATTTTACTAAGTTGTGCTTATATTAACAAGACCAGTAACAAAAAATCAGGCAACACATAAAAAAATAAATAACAGTCAAAACTAACTGCATCATTCCATTGTTGTCCCCATTTCTGGATTGCAGTCCAGTCAATGAGTCTTTTACACATGCAACCTTCACGGACCATTTATCGTTTGAGCCAAATACACATAGCAATCATTAAAGATACACAAAATGTTAAGGGTTAGATATTTTCATCTCCCTGGACTGTCATTTTTTTTAAGTAAGCCGTAGTAGTCTTACTGGAATAATGGGAGAAAACATGACTATGGGCTTACTTCGGAAAAAAAAAATTGATCACAAAAGTATTTAATCCTAGCTTAGCAAGCCACCTCTAAAACTAAAGGCTTTAATATTGAAGACGCTAACACTAAGCCCTTTATTCTGATAGCATAACTGTCAGTTTAACATGCCATGTATCTCTCATATTATCATGCACTTGCTGGTCTCTTAATTTCCTCAATAATCTACGAAATGGTTGTGTCAACAAAGTTCATTCTTTTACTACTATTTTCTTTGTTTGTCTAAAAAATAATCTCCTCCAGTAGCTAGACACTTTGTGGGAAATTTCCTCATATAGGATCAACGGCCATGTGAGGAATTTACTGTATTCTTCTAATTCCTTCAGTAAAAAAACAGTAGAACTGCAATTGAAGCCTACCCTAGTAATGTTGTGACAACAAAACAACAGTGCTACTCTTGGAAACTAAGAGGGTCAAACGAAAGAGACTAATCCTAGTTCAGATCTTAATCTAATCAATAAAATCTACAATTTTACTTCAGTCCTCTCTAGGAGATACATTAAATCAGTTTAAATTGATAGCAATTAGATTCACATTTGACTTGTTTGGATTGATTGTAAGAGATGCACACTCTACTCATATAAATAAATACCACAAAATACATGATTGAAACCCAGAGCAGATTCATCGCAAAAACCTTGTTTTACAGATACATATATATCAACCAATCAAATACACAAACAGAACTGAAAGTGACCAAGAGATCAACTGCAACCAAACCCGCCATCAAATTCAAATCCAGTAGCAAAATCAAACAGTTACATAAACATCTAAGCAAAAGAACATCACATGTTTCCTGAGAAACTGACTGAGAACACAAAATCGGAAACTTGGGGACAGAGAGGAAATGAAATCACCTTGGCGGTTTTCTCAGGAAGCAAAATTCCGGAGGAGGTTTTGGTCGGAGGAAGGATCTTCTCCACCAGTATGCGGTTGAGAGATGGAATCAAGCGCTTCGCCATTGCAGGTTGAGAGCTCTAGAAGTTTCTTTTCTGGCTTTGATGTCTAGAGAAGATGAAACTCTGAAACTGAGGAGTAGGGTTTAAGAGGAAGAAGAATCGTATTCATATCATATAAGTGGGCCGAACCTAATTTTGAAATTTGGGCTCGTGAAAGTAGTTTTGGGTTATTGGGCCTTATGGAATGGGCCGCATTGGTGTCAAGTTTGGCAAGGCTTTTGTGCTCTGTTTTACTTTTTTTTCATCGTGATGATAGGATGCTCTGAACTTGACAGAGATCTAACATGAAACAAACTTCTTTTTCTACTCATAGTTATTGAGTTTTTTCATCTTTCACGGTTATGTTCTATGCCAAAAATTATTGAGAAGTATGGTAACAGCCCTTATGGAGCTATGTCGAAGGATATTAAGGGGATTTGATTAACTTTATACTCTGTTTTATTAACATGAATGTTCATGGGTGGCCCACCGGCGGGCACCCTGGAGTCGCTAGTAGTAGTGGTGGAGGAAGAGTTGTTCAAGGAGATGTCATTGGCCGAACTAACCATCCTAGAGGACGTTATTGAGGGCCTAGACCCCTCTTTCGATTTCTCTTTGGCAGGTACTCTCATAACGGGTCGGAACTATAGTGTGATGGCATTGAGGAGCGTTATGCGAGAGTTGTGGCAGATCCCGACCATGGAGGTGAGATTCATGGGGTACCAAGTGACGGTGTTCTTCGTTCGAACAGAGGAAGATCTACAACAGATTTTGGCAGGGGAGCCGTGGGATTTCCATTACACGTGTTGGTTCTTACAAGGATGGATATGTTGGTTCCAGCAAAGGAGATACCTTTCAACCACACGTCTTTGTGGGTTCGAGTTCACAACCTAGCGGTGGGAACGAGAAATGAGGTCGTCAACGAGATGATCGACAACAAGCTTGGTACTTGTATAGGAGTGCTCATAGACTCCACTGGCCGAACTTGGGCCGAACTCTTTCGGGTTCGTGGTCGAGTCAACCTAGCCTGACCCCTCCACCGTCAGCTCCTGCTCACACTACGAAACAAACGGCCCAAGGTAATGATTTACTTCATCTATGAACTTTTACCTAGCCATTATTACAACTGTGGAAGAATATGACACATTGTTAGGGACTGTGGATTATGGCATCAAAGCCCTCACATGCAAGGAGCGGAAGCTCGGGGGGTGAGGGTGATGTCCCAACCAGAAGGCTGGAGACCACATTGGTTGACGCTTATCACGTCTACCTCAAGATCGCGACATCAGTCACCGGAGCCCAAGGAAAACATACCCCTTCCGACAGTGAAAGGCATGTTCTCAAGATAGTGTTTGAAACGCCAAAGGTAAGGGTAATGAACTGCCTCCCCCACCATCATGTCGCCCGAATGAGGCACCCACCCAGCTCCCGGTACCCCAAGACAGGGTCTGAAACGTCACCAGGCCGAATCACGATCCGGTAGGGAACAAGTTTGAGAGTCTGGCATAAACAAAGACCGCAGGTCCAGTTTCTTCTCCACTAGAAAAGTCCATGTCGAGAAATGATAGTAAGGGAATATATGGAGGGTGAAGGAAAAACCACCAAGGCTGGAAGAAACACACGCTCCACCATAGAGGACGTAACTAAAGCCTCCAACACCTAGTCCCGAAGACCCATCAGGCGGAAAGCTCTCTCGTTGGCCTGAATGAGGACCTTTACGATGGGTGGCTAGGCTGATACTCCTCATCTACATCACACAGGGTGGTGTCGACACCAGCATGTATAATTTAGTATCATGTTAAGTCGGACGGTTGTCAACATACTATACGTACACGGATCCCTCACATATATCTGATAGAGGACATTAGAGGTTGTTAATCAGGATGGGAGAAAAGTCCACATGCGCCGAATCAGCTCATCAAGGACGAGAAAGCTAAGTCTCATATCTTGTCACGAATACTCCTAAAATGGTCATCACTCACCCGACACTGTTTGTTTAGCGGGAGACTCCTTATTTTTTATTGGCACTTGGCCCGCTAGGGTTTTTCATTTTAGTTCATTATATTTTACATATTTTGGTATTTAAAACTGTTCACACCGATTTTGCATGGTCTTTGACTAGAATCCACCATTGTTATTTTGAATGGTGCTACACATTTCAGGATGTATTGGGCATCGTCCCCATCTAAGATTTGGTCATCGGTTAGTTGGGTGTTCGATCGGATCATACAATCGATAAATTATGTCCAACATCTTTACCTCTGGGTAGTTTTCCTCAATGATCTTTCAGTTGTTTACGACTTCGAGCAGGGAGATATTGATGTGGGCATTATCATGATTATTATGGAAAAAATTGGATTTCATTTTACACTGGCATATAATGCCACATGACTAACAAAAATGAAATATTACATCTATTTTTATTAATAGATGCTTGTGACCAAAAAAATTAGGTCGCGCATTAACTATCTTAAAACATATGACACCATAAAGTACATGATCAAAACATTATGAATACCAGCAAGTATTTAACCCTAATTTACGAATGAATCAGTATTTAAAAAGCGTACAATTGACGAAACGAAAGAATATTAAATACTAACCAATTATATTAGAAAACTAATAAAAAAATATGTCATTTATATATAACTAATTAACAACCAAAAGGTCAAAAGCTTTAGAACTAAGCATCTAAAATATCATAAACTAGGTACTAGCACAAATCCCATAATTCATAAACAAATCATTACTATTTTGATCCAAAACAGCCAAAAATTAGAGCACACCAAACCATAACAAACACAAGCCCCATAGTCATTACACACTAACAACTCCATTGATGGCATGCAGTTGCAACATCACATTCATTACCACTTAATAATTAAAAAAATAATTATTGTTTTCCCTCTTATTGTGCTAATTAATCGGGATTAGATGATTAATGCAATGATCTGTGCTTCACAAGCACATGGAACTTAATCACTTCAAGTGATCAACATTAATCAAATATCATCAGCAACAAAAAATCTACATTACATATAAAACAACAACAGAAAAGGTGGTTGGAAATAGATTTAGTTACATACATATTGGGAACCAACAAAAAAAAGGTTTAATTTGTTTCTGGACTTATCTATTATGCAAAGGATTGGGACCTGTATGGATTCTTCTCTTCTCATCACCAAAAGGTCCTTCACTACCTCCACCTTGATGATCATGATCATGGTGATGGTGATGATGATGATGATGATGATCAGCACCATGACCTGAAACCTTGAAGATCCCAAATCTTGCAGACCCACCAGCAGAAACTGAAGTTCTCAACAGCACAAAGAGGAGGAGGAGAAGGAGGAGGAGAGAGAAAGAACCAAACCCTTTTCTCAAACCCATCTTCAAGCTTGATCAAGATGCTTTTTTGATGGTGACCCAGATCTTGCATGGGGCCAAAATCTTCACTCCCAATCCCAGAAATCAAAATGGCTCAGGTTTCAGTATGGATCTGATCAAAGAAGATGAAGAGAATGGAGCTTTTGGGGAGTGCAAGACCTTTTTATTTTATTTTTCTTACTTGATTTGGGATGGTGAAACAAAAATTAGCTCAAAATGAGGTTTAAACCCATATAATACTTGGACTAAATTAATGTTTTTGCTAAACCAATTTAATTCTCTCCAGTATCTCATCTTTGATAGTAATGACACAAAGTTATCATGATTGGGATAGTAAGGGTTATGCATCGCCACGCCCTTTATTTAAAAGCACGAGAAACGAAATTATAATGGTGAGCTTAGTCATGCAATGAATCATTCATAGTTTGTTCTCGTGGTGAAGTAAATTATCAATGGCATGAATAACGTACTGATTCTCCATTAATGGGTAATTTCGTTTTTTTAAAATGGATATGGTGTTGCAGTATAAGGTTTGGTTGAATTCGGGTCGAATTGTATTTGAATAGGGTTTGGTCGGTCATCAATTCAAAAAGAAACAAAGTACCGCAATTATAAAACTATGGGAAAATTTCAGTATAATATCCTGCCAAACATTTAATTTTAGTATAATATCTTAACAAAAAATTATTTCACTTTCATACATAAATCAAACGTTTAATAACAGTTTCATACCCAGCCTCT
>JAYMTN010000669.1:0-15279 GCA_036897425.1 Erodium trifolium | reverse complement strand
AAAATTATTAACTCACGTCCTGAGCCCGACCAAGTTCGGATTTGGGGCGTGACAATAATGTTTCAGAAACCTTTGTTAGCCTGAAAAGGAAAGCTTTAAGTAAGAAAGCCTCGAACATCTCCGGTTCAAAGAAAGCAGCTAAACCTACCTTGCATCTCATTGATGAGTCTACCTCTGAAGAAAAGGGCTTGAAGAAGGTATACAAATACCCCAGCTTCGTGGGAAGAAGCTTATGAGTGTACAAAGAGCTCCAACTGAAGTTCCAGATACTCCCATGGGCAATGTCTCGTTTCATCATGAAGGTGTTGTCCAAACATGGAGCACCGCAACATCAACCCAAAAAGAGAGCTATCTAAAAAGAAGCTCAAAGCATAGAGCAAGTGATGAATGTCATTCAGGAAGCCAAACTGCTCAAAATTGTCATGGATATCGGTACTTTCTATCCTTAACTAGTGAGAGATTTTATTGTAAATCTTGCTCCAGGGTTTGGTGATCCAACAGATCCAGAATACCACAAGGTGGTTGTGCGAGGCAATGAGATCAATATCAGTGAAGAGGCCATCAACTCTTATCTTGAAAGGTCTGCATCAAATGTTCAGCAGAAACCTGTAATTCTTCACACAGTGGCCAAAGAGATAAGTGGTAATGTAGACAAGCTATGGCCAGCCAAAGGGAAGCTTTCTTATCCAGAACTAACACCGGTCTACTCCATTCTCTTCAGTATTGGGTTGGAAAATTGGGCACCCTCCTCACATGGATCTAGTATCACTCAAGAACTAGCAAGGCTCATCTATGCCATATGTATGTCCACGCCTTTGAATTTTGGTGCATTTGTTATTGAACATCTCAGTCGCCATGCAAGATCATTTGCTACTAAGCTGCCATTTGGTTTCCCTTCACTGATCTCTGAGCTGATATTGAGCCAACATCCCAAACTTCTGAGGGATTATGATGTGAAAGGGAAGAAGTATGCTCTGCTCACTTTCAACGAAAAGCACTTTGAAGGCCTTCATATCCGTGGAAATGTCTGGACATCTAACAAGAAGTCTCAAGGAGGTAGCAACTCTAGAGGTCCAAGTCATCAAGGAGCAATCATCGAGAAGGTCTGTGCCTCGATAATCTCCATGGACAAGTAAAAGAAGATGCTTGAAGAAATGCTCTAGGATTTGCTGGCTGGACAAGATGCAAGGGAAGATGTGGATCATGATGTCTCTGCAACTGACTCTAATGATTTTTAAGTTATGTTTCTCCTCCACTATGATCTTTGAACTATTACTGCTGGTTTCTCTATCTCAAAAACTTATTTCCTCGGGGTCTGTCCGAGTTTATGTTATGGATGATGTACTATTACACTCTTCTTTGTGGCATTGTTTTTTAATTGGGCATGATGGTGTCATAATTGTATGCTTAGTTTGCTACTACTTCATCGCCTTCTCTGCTAGTAATTATTACTTTTCTATCTTTGGCAAGCTTTTGAGGCAATCATGGGGAGTATATATCTATTTGATGAAGCATGCTGGTATCTGATCAAAGCATGCTAAAGTGAAGATTTTATTCTCTAATTATGTTATCCCATGAGTGTGAAGAGTATGAAGTGCTTGCCTACAAAAATAGCCAAAGGGGGAGATTGTTGTTACATCTTGATTGCCTATTTAGTTGTCAACCAAAATGTTGTTTCAGATGTCTGTCAACAAAGATATAAAATATGTTAGATCGCATGTTGAGGACGTCCTGTGTGTGTCCTTATTTTAAGATACTTTTACTACAAATATCCTATCCGTTAAGGAATTGAGATAGATCGTGACGCTAAGGTTTAAGGAAACCCTAGGTCGACTCGATTCACATATAGAATAGTTATAAAATCCAAGTGGATACCCTTAACTACTCTCCGATCAATTGTTATCATTACTCATGTACGTTGTTCTTTGTTTAAAAATTCAAAGTTTCTAAGCGTGTTGGACTAGCGTTTTGGGAGGCTGAATGTGTTTAACATAGAACATCATAATTGATCTCAAGTACTATTCTTCACAAAAGGAGTGATTGGCTTGATCGGGTTGTGATTGCGTGATTGAAGACTCACGAAGAACCTCTAAAGAACAAAAGGTTGAACCGAGACATGCGAGTGCTCGAATAGAAGAATCGAGAGATGATCTCAAATTCAAGGGGAGTCCCTGAGATAGGTTTAAACTTGTAATAATATCATAAGGTTTGATCTAGGATGATATGAGAAACTTGTATGTTCTGATTTATTACAAAATAGTGAAACCTTTCCTCTGGCAGAGTGCCCCCAGATGTAGGTGATGTTGCACCGAATTGGGTAACAAACTTGTGTGTCCTTTTGTTCTCGTTTGTTATTATTGTTAATTACATACTATTTTAAGCAAGGTGTCTGTCACTAAGTCCGAACATTGTGAGATACATCTTGCCATTGCACCTAACCAGAATTGCACAAAGGAACGACGGCGTTCCGCTACCCCACCACCGCGTACGATGGTTTTACCGTGGTCCATACCTCCCCTTTGCTATACGGACCACTTGTTTCATCAGGAGGACAAGAATGACTCCAACGAAAAGAAAATGTCAGCTCCGAGCACTGTGGTTCTCCGTGTTGGGTCCTCTCAATCCCCCGATTTGAATCACGGAGATCAGGATCAACGATTGTGGGCGACGATGGAAGTAGCAACCGGTGGAAAGTCAACGGCTGAGCTGTGTTGCCGTGGTTCGGGAACATGAGCACTTATTGGCCCCCAAAAAATAGGTTGAGGAGACGGGAGAGCGAGACACTGTTGAGGAGACACGTCTCGTCTCAATGGGATCCTAAAGAGCTCGATCCCAAGTCTCCTCCCTTTTCTAGACCTCTTTGGATGCCTGACGTCATCCTCACCTTCTCTCGAGAGTCTCCATCGAGAGACCAACGTGCTCAGTAGGCTACACCGGTCCATCCGAGTCAAGCAAAAAAAAAATGCAAGTGGTGAAAGTAGCGTGCCTATGAGTATAGGGATCCACTCCTTATATTCATCTGGATTAACCGGACAATCTTATTACAATGTAAGCATTTCGGGTCTGTCCGAAACTATACCCCACCCTACCTTTCAAGTTTCAAATTTGTTATTACTCGGATCCGTGATTCCGATCCCGTACACCTTTATCAGTAATTTATAGTTGGCAAATAAAGGAATGGTTTCAATACTGGAAAAAAAGAAGTAACAGTTGTCTACGTAGGATCTAGAGTTCTCCCTTGAAAAAGCTTTAATCACTTCATCAAAAAGTAAGGATTCATGGATTCATCTGATGCCCAATAAGACCAAATTGGAACTTCTTGTCAGCCCATACTGGTTGCTATTAAACTAGGCCTAGCCCTAAACCTATGGGCTGGGTTTGGTCTCGCGGGACGTCCGAACAATTTATAAAAATGTTAGGGACTGTTCGGGAAATTCATGAGACTTCATTTGTGTCCCTCTGTTCCCACCGGCCCAACGGACGATGGAGTGGCATATGATTTGACACATTTGCCCTTTCGTCCTCCTCTTTGTCACCTATTTTTAGGGTTTACGGCTTTATTATACAAATTAGGGCTTGGAAGAAGCAACCCGCGTTTTTCCAGGTGCGCTTCGGAAATCTACGATTCGGATCCAAATCCGAGCTCTTGGGTTGTATTGCGACGGTGAGGTGGTTATTTTGATGGGAACGGAGAGGAAGCGGAAGGTGAGCTTGTTCGACGTGGTGGACGACACCTCCATCTCGGCCAAAATCTCCAAATTCAACGGCGGAGGGGCGGCGATGATGAACATCAACAGTCTGGTTAATCACTGGAATGGGAAGCCCTATTCCCAGAGGTATTTCGACATTTTGGAGAAGCGGAAGACGCTTCCCGTATGGCAGCAGAAGGCTGAGTTTTTGCAGGTCTTGAAGGAGAATCAGACCCTCATTCTCGTCGGTGAGACTGGTAGTGGAAAAACAACACAGGTTAGTTTTTAAATTTTTATTTTGCAAGGAAAACAATTTCTGATGTTTATGTTGTCTGCGTTAGGATGCTGCTATAAAGGGATTTTTCTTACTATCAATAACGTTAATAGATGCAATTAAATTTGGTGAAGATTGAGAATTGATACTGAATCACCAATTATACATGTGCACACGTTTTATGTCTAAAACATATGGTTCTGGCTGAACCTTGATGATTGAATCAATAATATAATCTTTGGTGAAGGGTCCTTTAATGGTGCCTGAAACTGGGAAGAGCAGCAGTCACTAGTCCATTGTATATTTCTATTAGTAGCAGTGATAGTATAAAGTTAGGAACTTTGTGCCTTGGCTCATATGACCTTATCACAGAATGGAGATGCATGTTGTATTTTACCCATTTCCCTAATGGATCATCATGAATCATATCTCTATTGGTGAATACTTAGTAGTTACTGAAATGAGGATGAGATGCCAGATAATATAATCTCTGATCAAGTGTGGTTAGGTCTGTTACTGATTGTCATTCATGGTTGAGGATGGGTAATGAACTACAAGAAACCTTTTTTGTTTTACAGATTCCTCAGTTTGTTTTGGAAGCTGTTGAAATGGAGACTGCTGACAAAAGGAAGAAGATGCTGGTTGCATGCACTCAGCCCCGTAGAGTCGCTGCTATGTCTGTTTCTAGACGTGTTGCAGAAGAGATGGACGTTACTATTGGAGAAGAAGTTGGTTATAGCATTCGATTTGAAGACTGCAGCAGTTCTAGGACGGTTCTAAAGTACGTATTTTCACTCCATACAATTGTCGACTTTATTGTTAATTTGTTATGTATAATTAGTGTCTTTCTGTGTGGTTAGTCACATGTTTGTTTCCTTAATGACAGATATTTAACAGATGGTATGCTTTTAAGAGAAGCTATGACAGATCCACTTTTGGAGCGATACAAAGTAATTATTCTTGATGAAGCTCATGAAAGGACTTTGGCAACCGATGTTCTATTTGGGCTGCTGAAGGAAGTACTGAAAAACAGACGTGACCTGAAGCTAGTTGTCATGAGTGCTACTCTCGAGGCTGAAAAGTTTCAAGGTTATTTCTTTGGTGCGCCCCTTATGAAAGTTCCTGGAAGGCTTCATCCTGTGGAAATTTTCTACACCCAGGAACCCGAGAGGGATTACTTGGAGGCAGCTATTCGAACGGTTGTGCAAATACACACTTGTGAACCTCCTGGAGACATTCTTGTTTTCCTTACTGGTGAGGAGGAGATAGAAGATGCATGCCGTAAAATGAATAAAGAAATCGCAAATCTGGGGGATCAGGTTGGACCTATTAAAGCCGTGCCCTTATATTCAACTCTTCCACCGGCTATGCAGCAGAAGATCTTTGAGCCAGCCCCACCACCACTAAAGGAGGGTGGTCCTGCAGGAAGGAAAATTGTTGTGTCAACAAATATTGCTGAAACTTCCTTGACTATTGACGGTATTGTTTATGTTATTGATCCCGGGTTTTCTAAACAGAAAGTGTATAACCCACGGATTCGTGTTGAATCCTTACTGGTATCTCCAATATCAAAGGCAAGTGCACACCAGAGATCAGGGCGTGCTGGTAGAACTCAACCGGGTAAATGTTTTAGACTATACACAGAAAAAAGTTTCAACAATGATCTTCAGCCTCAGACCTACCCAGAAATATTGCGGTCTAATCTTGCAAATACAGTCCTCACCCTGAAGAAACTAGGTATTGATGATCTGGTTCATTTTGATTTTATGGACCCACCGGCCCCCGAAACATTGATGCGAGCCTTGGAGGTGTTAAATTACTTGGGAGCACTAGATGATGAAGGTAACTTGACAAAGCTTGGGGAGATAATGAGTGAGTTTCCTCTGGACCCACAGATGTCGAAAATGCTTGTCGTCAGTCCCGAGTTCAACTGTTCGAATGAAATTCTATCCATCTCAGCCATGCTTTCAGGTACGTTATCTGTTCTCTCTTTTCCTTCGTCTGTTGGTTTGTCTTAATTCCATGGTTTAAGAGGTCAGGTGGGTTGTAGTTATATACCCACCTACATGGTCAGTCTTGTAACTCCATCTCTGGTGTATGTGAGTACATATGCATGTAGTGGCAGTCATTAGTGTCTAGTTAGGTTGTCATCAGCAACTGTCATGTCATGCCCCCGGTTGGCATGCACCATAGGATTACTGTAAGTGCTGATGCAGATAGTTGCAGTTTCTCAGTTTTCTCTCATGAAGCAAATGGTGTGGTCTCGCCTCTATGCATCTGCTGACCTACCGTGGGCCTCCTCTGTGATAACCACTTTGTTTCTTTAGTACCAAATTGCTTTATACGGCCTAGGGAGGCGCAGAAAGCTGCAGACGAAGCAAAAGCTAGGTTTGGGCATATTGACGGTGATCACCTCACACTCTTGAATGTGTACCATGCATACAAGCAGAACAGTAAGTACTCTTGCATCGATTCACACAATTCTACAGGTATTATTGATCATATAATATCAGGATTCAAATATTCTTTTTTCTGTTGTGGGGTTGCAGATGAAGATCCATCTTGGTGCTATGAGAATTTTGTCAATAACAGGGCACTGAAGTCTGCTGATAACGTGAGACAACAGCTGGTACGCATCATGACAAGGTTTAACCTGAAGTTATGCAGCACAGATTTCAACAGCCGGGACTACTATGTCAACATCAGAAAGGCAATGCTGGCTGGATATTTCATGCAGGTAGCTCATCTGGAGCGTACTGGGCACTATCTGACTGTGAAAGACAACCAAGTAAGCAGTGTTTTCATTTCTCATCCTCAATGTATCTTATTTGTATATATTTACTGGATGTTGAAGCATTTTATTCCTCTTACAGGTAGTGCACTTACATCCTTCAAACTGTTTGGATCATAAGCCGGAGTGGGTAATATATAACGAGTACGTCTTGACCAGTAGGAACTTCATTCGCACAGTTACAGACATCCGTGGTGAATGGTTAGTATGGATTGGTTTTGCTGTTTTAGTTATATGATAATCATTGTTTTGATTTGAATTTTAGTTCGTCTCATTCTGGCTGATGAGATTGTATTTGTCTACTGTTTTTTAAATACGGTGCAGGCTAGTTGATGTTGCACCACACTACTATGACCTAGCAAATTTCCCTCAGTGTGAGGCTAAGCGAGTTCTGGAAAAGCTTTACAAGAACCGAGAGAAAGAAAAGAAGGAAACGAAAAACAGGAAATGAACGAGACCTTTCTAGTTGCAGAAAGGTGATAAGAGGGAGCTTTAATGAAATATATCTTGTTGTAGCTGTGGTCTGTCTCTGTCTTAGTTGAACTCAAAGTTTGGTATTTTTGTATTCAGATGATATGCTTATCTCATGTTCTAAATTTAAGTTTTCTCACAAATATATTAATCCAACTCATTTGACATGTGATTCTCTTTGGTTTTCAAATCCTATGTTGTATTATTTTTAGGATGAAACAGTTGTGTTTGGACAATTATACATATGTAAATCAATGTTGTATTGGTTATAGAACAAAGTAATTAATGATATCTAGATGGATCAGTCGGAATAAATGAAAATTGAACAAGATGGGAACCGTGTGATCTTAAACGCAGTTCAATATTATTCAGATACAGAAGACTTATACAAAGTAGTGAAGTAGGACATTCCATTTCCTTATTTTCCTAGGCAAGCATCAACCTTAACTTATCCCAATTCATCGTCCTCGGTTTTCAAATCATCTCTTGGCCACTTTCTTGTAGAGTTCATCTATCTCTCCCTGCACAAAGTCAAACATTGGTTCAAAAGTCAATCTTTGCTTCAAAAGTCAGCGCAGAGAAGCCATTTCATGTACACCATTATACCTGATAATACTGCAACAGTACATTCCTCTTCTTCTTCATAGTTGCAGTGACGAAGTCTCTATCCATATCCAAGAGGCGAGGCTCCAGAATCACTCCCTTGATGTACTCGAAACCTCTCAGCTGGACAGTACAAAGTTATCAGATAGCAAATCAGACATACCCTCTTGCTCTTGATCATAAATATAAGTTGGTACCTTGTTTCTCTCAGCCGTGAGCTTAAGCTCTGAGAGCACATAGCTCTTTAGCTCTTGAAGACAGCATAGTTCGGACAAGGAACCTTTGTGACCGTTCTTTTGGGCCCAGGCTTTGGTGTTCTCTTCATGAGGCACAACTACTGCTACCACCGATGACTTGAAGCTGTTCCCATAGACCCATATCTTGAACATCAAGAAAAAAAAAACAATCGTATAAGTTGATGTATAGTCTCTTTTTGAGATGACTTGAAATATGTATATGCAATGCTCACATCTTCCACAATGGGAGTGACGCCATAAACGTTTTCTAAGTACTCAACAGCAACATACTCTCCTTGTGACAGTTTGATCAGATTCTTCTTCCTATCTATCACCTTGATTACTCCATTAGGATGCATTTCTCCAATATCTCCTGCAAAAGGAAACACGATGAGAGAAACAGAAAGCAGGCTTTGCTATGGTGAATCGGAATGGACTCAAGTGCTCTCAACCTGTGTGAAACCATCCATCTTGTATGGATTCTTTAGTCAGTTCTGGATTCTTGTAATACCCCGAAAACAAAGTCTTGCCTCTCACGCATATTTCCCCTCGGGAAGGACTCCCGAGAGGGTCATAGCCCATGTCTGCAACCTCCTCTAGGCGCATCTCATTGTGCACCGACACAGCACCAACGGTTCCAAGCATGCACATTTCATCAGGAAAGCCTAATGTAGTTGGTCCACAAGTTTCTGTCAAGCCTGAAACATCATAGTCCAGCAATCACCATTGTGAGCTACAAGAGTTGACTTCCATGTTATGCAATGAGTAGAGTTGTTTACCGTAGCCTTGGACTACAAAGGCACATGAAGTGACTCGCAAGAACTCTTCAATCTCAGAGCTCAAGGGTGCGCCTCCGGATACTATCAGTCTCAGCCTACCTCCTAACTTAGCTTTAACCTATGCAAGCCAAAAACTAAGTAATGGGTGTGCAAAATGGGCATTGTCATATTCACATAGATGAAAGGAGAAGGACATTACCTTCCTGAAAGCTAACAGATCTGCCAATGGCGACGCCTCTTTATGCTTATACCCTGCATTCATCCAACCCAGCTTACTGCACAATAATATACCATTAGATGATCAGTGGATAGCAGACCGACTTAATTGTTCAAATACATAGAGCTATAGCTTTACCGTCTGTAGAGGAAGTCAAAAGCTCTCCTCCTTATTGGATTGAGTTCTTTCAGAGCTGTTACGATTCCTGAAGCAGAGAACATGAATGAGCTCAAATGGCCAAGGTATATGCAACTAAATGTTTTTACCTTCGTGAATTCTTTCGAAAACCCGAGGTACACCAGCTAGGAATGTGGGCTTCAACTCCATCAAATCCTCCCTCAGTGCATTCAAATCCTTCAGAAAATGAAAAGAAAATTAAAAGATATCAACCAGTTTTTTTTTAAATGTATTTGTAGTTGTATATTCAGTGGAGTTCCAGTTGCATACCCCATGGTAGAAGCCAACAGAAGCGCCCTTAGAAAAAAAATATTCCTCAATGGCGCGATCAAGGATATGAGCAAGGGGTAAAAAGGATAGATACACATCATCCACTGTCATCTGCAGAAACTCATAGATAAAAGTATAAGGAAATGCAAATATGAGAAATGTAAGGGTTACATGATTGTCATGAGAAATGATATGATAGATTGGACACTCAATACTGCATAACTTGCTACTCTAAAAGCATGTACAATGGAACATCAATTAAAATTTGAAAAAAAATACATGAAACAAACACCAACTCATTTGGAAAATTAGTGAAAATAATTGTCATTTTCATCAGAATTAGCTTCTTTACCAAGATCTTTGTCTATATTGTAGTCCTCTTGATCTGCATTCTCCCACAAAAGGCTATTCCTCTTCTTCAGCAGAATTCAACATTTCTTGCTCTGAGGTCGTAACAATTGTTCTTCGTATACCAGATGCTCGACAAAATGAATTCATCAGTCGTTCGTGACCATTTGCACAACCCAACTCTTCCATTAACTCGGCCTTCATGCACTCGTATTTTTCTCAATCCATTGGTTTGGGTGGGAGGATTTTTTTTGGAAATTTGGGAAGGAGAAACAAGTGTTAAGAAGAATGGTTGTTGGAGAGAATTGAATGTGAGAATAGAATAAAATGTATTAGGTATCTATATGAGAAAAATAAGAACTTTTAGCAAAAAATTTCAGATTACTACATATTGTTTATTATTAAAAAATTCTCATGACCGTTGCTAATCGTTTTTTTTTTAGTTTCAGCTGCCACATTGTAGACAGCCATTGGTTACGGCTTTGCATCCCCACCCACGGGGGTGGATATTAGCATTTTTGTTGTAGACTATGAAAAAGGCCCCACTACTAATTTACGGGTACTCTAACAATGCACTGTGAAACAAGTTTGAGATAGGTCTTACCTTGTCTTCAAACTGTTCAAGAAAGAGATCTATTCCTCTAACGAAAGTGGCAACCGTTTCATGTGTGATGACAACACCTTTTGGATCTCCACTCGTACCGCTCGTGTACATGATGGTGCAAGTCTCTGCTGCCTGAGGAGGACTTATCTCTGATGGTTTCTTTACCCCCTGAAATAGAATACACACTTTGGACCTCAGAATCAAAAGTAACATGTAATTAACTTGTATTGATACAGTTGAGAGTTGACGACAGAGTCAGTCAAATGTTTAGATCAAAACTAACCAATGCAATGAAGTCATCCCATGAATAAAGTTTAGATCCATAGTGGGAAGCATTGCTTTTGAGCTCCTCTGTGATTGAAGTGAAGCAAATAATAGCTGCAATTAATCACAGTTGAAGATAGAGTCAGCCAAATGTTTACAGCACTTGTGCCAAATGAAATTTTCTAGATCAATCTTACACTTGAGGCGTTGAACAGATCTGCAACCGGGGTTGAGTAGCTGCAGAGCAAAGTGTCAATAATGAGTTTAGAGATGAGATCATGAGATAAGAGTTAACAGAAAACGCTTCCTGAGTGAAGGTCTTACTTCTTTCAGTTTCTTGTCTTGGACAAAGACAAAATCAACCTCTGCATCGTCTATGATAAAATCTACAGCACCAGGTCCTGTTTACAAGATAAATAGAAGAAGAAATGATGAGAATCAAAAGTCATCAACAAACACACAAGAATAGTGGAAGCAAAAAAAGAAGTAAGTTTACCGAGGGTATCATAGAGAGGCACACAAACCAGACCATGAGCATTGCAAGCCTATACAAAGTTACAGAGTTAAGACTGTACTTATGAGTTGGGCAATGTCAAATGTGTTAGTTAAGACAAACAGACCTCCATGGAGACGATCCACTGAGGGCAGTTTGCTCCATAAATTCCGACCTTGCATCCCTATATGAAGAATATCCCACAAAAATCATCAAACAAAAACACAAACACAAATGCAAATACGATGAAGAAGCAAAGGTAGAGCTTGTGCTTACAGGCTTGGCACCAGAGGCTCGTAAGGCCGAACCAATATTCAAAACCTCCTCATGAACTTGCTGGTATGTTTTCCACACATAAGGCCCTACCTGGACACTCAAACTTATATAGTTATTTATGCAAACAAACTCCATACCTATGTTATTGTAAGAAATTAATATTATACCTTGCCATCAACATATATCCTCCATCCAAGCATCCTATTGTCTGGGTACTTGTCAACACTTGCCCTGCAATTGCAAGTGCAAAACAACACTTGACTCTTTAAGGAAACAACAACAATCCATGCATGCATCATAGTCATATGTATGGATGTTTCGTAGACAACAAGGATGCAAGAAGATACCTGAAGAGATCCCAAGCAGTGCTCAAATTGGGATCAAGTGGAGGAAACTCATCCTTGGAGAGAAGATTTCGATAGACGGGGCCAACAGATGGCTTCCCATTTTCGCCTTTCTTGCCATCCTCAACTTTAGCAGCAAACATCTTCATTGCTCTCTCTCTGGAACAATGTCAAAACTCAAACTTTCTTCTTCTTCTTCTTCAAACAACAAATATATAATAATACATGTTCTGGTTATGGTTATGGTTGAACAATTCAAACCCGCTTGACGTTATACAGTATTAAATTATTCAAACCCATTTGATATTTCATACAGACGGTTCCATACGGAGCCTAAAAATGTCCACAGAAATTAAATGTGCACCAAAACCAGCAGCTTCCAAGGGAAAGAATGTTCAGACTCCTTCTCAATTGTTACAAGAAAAAATCAACAATTAAAGTGTGAAACTGAAAACCAGCTGCTTCACCAGTGGGAAAATTATAAAATAAATGCAGAAAAATACAAGGAAAGCGAAAGGCTTGCAAAACCCACAAACCAAATCAGAGGAGCAGTAGAAGAGACAAAATTTAAGAGCCCACATACCTAAAAATCATAACTTTAAAATAGACAAGCAATAAATAAATAAATAAATAAAAAATAGGAGAAGAACATAAAGAGAAAAGGGTCTGGTTGGGAGGAGCTTACAAGTTGAATGAACAGTGAGAGTGTTTGAGATGTGGAAGAGAGGGATTCCAAGAATATAAGGTGCAAAAGAGAAGAGGTGATGAAGACTCTCCTCTCTCTCATCACTGTCATGGCCAGATAAATTTAAATGAATCAGTTGAAGGGGAAGAAGAAGGGCGCAGAGTAGTGGTTGCGGTGGAGACCATCTATGCTTTAATCAGCCCCATTTAATAAAACCCACCGGTATCACTTATCAGTAGAGCAGATCACTTTATTTTATTACAGGATCTAATGCTCTGTTTTATTTTGTACCACGTCCCACCTATCACTTCTACTACAGCAGCAGCAACAACAACAACAACATAGATGAATTACTTATTTGGACTCTGTAATAAGGAAAACAAAAAGGGAAAGACCATATTAACTTGGCAGTTAATACACATACCTAACATAGCCTAACTAACCCAGAAAATGAATTGATAAACCCTGTCAACATGAACAGACAAGACAAGTTGAAAATGAATTATTCACTTTCATGAATAATTGCTACTGATCAAGATTGGCATGAAATATGATGTGAAATGGGTGCTAGAAACAAGTTGAAATGATTACTTATTAGGACATGTACAATGAGATTTCATCACTTCCTTCTCTTATTATCGGTTGGGTATGTTAACCCTGTTAAATAATGAGTTTGGTTGAAGACTGGTCTATAATGTTCGATATCTTATTGTCTGTTAAGGTTCTAAAAATCGTTAGGCGCTAGTCGGACGGTTAGGATCGTTTGAGGATTAATCGGGGATTAACTCAATTAATCAGGTCAGACGATAAGGAAATGGGGCCTAAGCAGGCGCCTAGGCGGGATTTTTAGAACACAGGTTTTTTCAGTGGAGTAATAGTTGATTTTACTAAACCATAAGTAAATAAGTATTACCAAAAATAAAATGACAAACATAATGATAGACATGTCTGAAACACTGATCTTGTAATAGAATTGTCTAATTATTCCAGACAAAAAATTAGGAGATATATCCATATTCTAGTGAGGAGGCGCAAATATGGCTTCTCCCAGCTCGACTCTAATCAACATGTTTTACCTAATCTGCAACTTGATCTTTTGGGGGTGGGTGGATACTTCAGGTGACCAAGGAGTTGCCTGGGGAAAGGAGGAGGAGAAGGATGGGGCCCTGTCAGATCCTATCGGGACAGGGTGTGTCTCCTCAACAATACCCTACTGACTCTCGTCAATGTCATCGGATCTGACGAGACTGCATAACAGACATCGCCTGATTGTTTGGGCCAACAACGGCTCCTAACACCGAACCCCGGTCGCCCTCGGCAGTGAGATCATGTGGTCCAACTATGTCATTGATCGTGCACTTGCTCTTGGCGTGGAAAGCTAACACAAGGAAGGGGAGAACCACCGCAACAGGCAGCTGTAGATCGTCGTTGGAGGCGTACCATCTTTCAGATACAGCGACACAGAGGTGTGGAGACGCTAGAGAGAAAAACAGCAGGGATGCAAGGGATATGGAACTCGCGAGGATCCTCTTGATGATAAAGATCTTGTGCGACGGGAGCATCATGGGGCGGTGGTTAAGGTTGAGAGTGCTCTCTCCCAACCATCAATTTTCTTATTTCTGTTAAGTCTGTTATTTTTAACGGAGAGGGAAGATTTATTGAAAATTAAACATTACCAAACAATCCATACATAGATATAGGGTCATTGACCCTGAGTTCCATATTATGGTCCGGAACCCTACCGTAAAGTAGGTGTACCAGCGCTTAGGACCCGTAGAACTGATCTACTTTGTATTATAGACACATTGTGGCGGTTAAACAAGATACATGCAAGACCAAAAAATAAAATACATAAATCGTCACCGACTTGAGATTACCTGGGGTATATCCCGGACCCGCTAGTACGCCTCGTGGAAGGTTGTGGGGATGTCTGCTTAAATGGCCGTTGACTGGCCGTGTCCTCTAAAACAGGTGAGGATGTTCCACCCGATGGGGATGGGCTGAGACTGGTCGGTTCGGGATGATGTGGATACTCCATCCTACTGATCCACATCTCATCCAATAGCTCATGGCTCCCCGCTCATTTCATTATGTCGCAAACATCCCAAAGAGGGTTTTTGGATTGCACGAGATGTCAGAGAGGAGACGTCCCGCCGGGGAGTATTGGTACCGGGTATCTTTCATGGTCGGAATCACTCCATCCTGGACTACGACCACCGCGTCTTCCACATCGTCATCTAATGAAACATCCCCTAACTAGCCTTGGATGGCTGCCAACGCAACGCCCGCCGTTGCAGGATGGACGATGTTGGTTGGAGACGGACCCATGCTTCGAAAAAAGTAGTGCCAATAGAGAAGATCGTGGCCCAAGAGGGGAAGAGAACCGAGATGATGGCGCCTTACTTGTGGTGGTAGTTGCGACTTCTATAAGAAACCCTAGTTGACTCATATATTGTAGTGAGAGAAGACGAGAGCCTGTTATTTTTACTTGCTTCGATGTTAAGTCTGTTAATTATCTTAAACCTGTATTTATTTAATCAATTAAATACAATCCTAACCCCCAACTATAAGTTAAAATCACATCCTAACCACTCCTGACCTTTTGTTTCAAATCCCATCCTAGACTTTTTTTTTTTCCAAAAACTAACAATTACCGTTTAGTCCAACTGAACAGTTATATTGACAATTGGAAATGTCAATATTACCCTCGAGTCAACTATTCGTCAAAATCATATCTTACCCCCCCCCCCCACCTCCT
>JAYMTN010000668.1:0-15288 GCA_036897425.1 Erodium trifolium | reverse complement strand
TACGAGACCTCTCCAACGTCATCTTAAGCTACAACTCGATGCAAACTTGGACCTCTTGACGATTCAACTTGGGTACGAAGAACTCCCGACTTTCTGTCCACGTTGTGGTCGCCTTGGCCATGCAAATCGGGCATGCAACACCGCCCTTCCTGATGTGGACCAACTGACTATCAGATATGAGGATTGTTTGAGGGGGGCCTTGACCACCAAATAGGAATTGCCACCCCGTGCGAGACATGGAACTACGGCTCCCTCGGCCTCAGTTATTCTAATAGGTACCCCTACGGGACCTTTGTTGTTCCCATCCTTTGCAGGTCCCCGGAGTATGACAGACTTTTCACCAGTCCAAGGTGGCTAGTGCTTTGGAGATTGGTACCCCCATATGGGGGTGGTCTACTATCAAATCCACAATCATGCCTAAGTTCAAGGAGGTCAACTGCGTCATTCCGAGGGAAAAGGAGAGAGAAAGAGAAAGGGGTGGGGAAAGGGACCGGTTGTATGTCCCTCACCCTTGCATACCACTCCACCTATCAACCCACCTGACCTGAAGAACTTTCTGTCTACCTTTACCTGGGAGGGAAGGAGGGCTAGGGAAAGGATTGGTTCGCAGTCCCGACAACCACTTCCAGCTCAAAGGACCAGCCAACACCTGCCCTGCTTGACCCAAAGACATAAGAGGACAAGCTTTCCAGCCAGCAAGGAGTTCAAACAAGAAGCTCAGGATTTCCGACCAGCACAAGAAGTGGCAAGACAGACCACAACCTTGAAGTTTTTTGAAGGAAAAAGTAGCAACAGTTTCCTTGGGACGCATAGATAAAAAAAACGTGTGTTTGATCAGCTGGGTAACGACCCGACAGAACAAAACCAACCCAACATTGCCCTTCCATTTTCCTCGACGAGAGCTTGTAAACAGTCTCGTCGAGAATTATGATATGCTATAACGGGGTTGGGGGGTTTGACTATTTCACCCCCCAAACGGTTTCAGGTCCTATTTAGAAGGGTCATGTTCCTTGGGATGATCATCTAAGTCCCCCTTTGAGCCAAGACAATCACCATAACTAGCATTTAGCTTCTTGATTTCGCGTTAGTGTGCATATCTTTGGTTGCCACCTTATTTTACGTTTGTTTGTAGAACTTTTTTTTTATCCACATGTGTCGGATCACCTTCTTGATTTTTAAGTGGATACCATTCTTTATCTTGGATTGTACCGGATTTCATCCTTAAACTTTGATCATTTTCTGCCCTTTTTATTCAAGAAAAAAAAGAGGACTAAACCTTTCATTTTCGAATAAAATGAACAGCAAATTAAATCTCGAGGGTGTAACCAGAACCAGGTTTCTTCATCCTCACAGAAAGCTTCGAAATTTCGGGTGACCCTGACAGCTTGTTTCCTCCCCCTCTCACTGTCAGCTGAGAGCAGCAACAATGGTGTCAAGCTCATTCACAATTTCGACACCCATATATTCATCTCATTCAAATTACACCGCCGACCTCCATCTTCCTCACCCCGCTCCTCTCAGGCTCAGAGCATTTAACGCCTTATGTCCAAAACGGTAGAACTAAGCGACTGAAATTTTCAGTGCTCGGATCTGAAATTTTGATTTTTGAGACGAGCCCAGTTTAGGCCACGACACCAAAAACCGTAGAATCACAACATCAAACTCGTTTTCTTGCGTTTTCGCTGTCAGCAGCCGGAGAAGAGACATTTAGATTTGGGAATTCCTAAGCCAATCAAGGATTGCAAGCAACGGTTGTGCTATGAGGAGCAAAATACAGCAGAACTACGTCGTATTGGTCATATGGGTTTTCAATTGGCGAGCTCGTAGAGTCCATTTTTGGACAGATGGTGGAGAGAAAATTTGGGAAGCTACAAAATGGTTAAATAGAAGAGGGTGAGGTATTGGTGGTGACAAAGAATGGTAGAAGTCCAAAAAAAAAGTCTAATTTTACCATAGAAGGACAATGGGAGAGAAAATTCTGAACCTGAGAGTTAAGGAAAATACAAAATACAATTTGGCTCCTCCAGTTTCAGACAAAGGAGACCTTCAGCTTCTCAATTTCCGGTAAGTATTCATCTTTTTGTTTCTTAACTCCATAGCTCTGATGAATCTGTTTTGGGGTCTAAGTTACATTAGCAAAGTTCTTGTCTCGATGAAATTGGCTAGTTCTTGTAATGTCTGGTTTAAGAATATCAGGAATTCAATTAGAACTTGTATATCGACCAAATTGGGAATTGTCCATTGATGGTGAACGAATTACATAACTGATTATATCTATGTGTTCCTTTTTGTCCTTGTAAAGCAGTACATGGCTGTGGAATGATGCAATGTGGGTGTCAATGACGTTGTTTGATTTCTTCAATGACGTTGTAGAAAGAAAAAGCAGTTCGCTTTTTCTTTCTTCAAATTCCACTGGAAAACCTTGTTTGATTTCTTTGTTTCACGTTTCTTGAGTTTGGAACGTGGGGACTTGGCTGGGTCAAATATTTGTCGCATGTTTGCTTATGTGTTGCATATACGTCTTCCTCATGTAAATGTAGCTAGAGGGCTTTCAAGTGAGTGCAGGACCAAATTTTCCTGCTCTTTCCTGCATGGTTTGAATCTTTTGTATGTGCCTAAATGCATCTCTGTTGAATCTTCAGTCACTTAACGGGGGAGTGCTTCTTGAAGACGTCCGTTCAGATACATCATTCCCTTGTGTTATTGTGAAAGCCCCTGAAATTACCTCCCTATTCTTTCATGGTATGTGTTATCTATTCAAGTATCCGTAATTTTTGTTGATCTCTAAGTCCAGAACTTGATGATTCATCCTTCCATCAGAAAGACTTTCAAAATTTTGGGTCCATGAGAATCATGTTCTTATTTTTTATGGGCTCCATAAACATGATCTAGTTCCGGCTTTATGCTACAACAAAATGGTGTCATGTCAGCAGAGCATGATGGGCCAAAATATGATATCCAGCTAAAGAGTAAAGAATGTTGAATCTCTAAGAGAGAGGAACAATCTACTGATCTTGTATGTTTAGAAGCTTAGATTTGTTGCCTTGTGTTATGCAGGAGTAGTAGCCCAAATAGAACTTGAGTTGATTTTTTTGTTGAGGTTTAGATAAAGCATAGTCATAGGCGTGTGCCAGCCACACTGCCACTTTGGAGAAAGTGGCTTTTTGTAAAGTAAAGATGGCACATCATATGAAGTACTCCATTACCCAGGTCTCATCATTTCCGCTGACTGATGAGAGGAGAAGAATCTCTTACAGGAATTCTCTAGATTTCAATATTCTGTTAACTTATTACATAGCTGCTTAATCTTACTAATCATGAAAGTACTAAAATGTAGTGGAACCTTTTATTACAGAACTGTAGAGAATTGTATACTATGTATTAAAATTAGAACGAATTGCTATCCTATATCTATGTTGAGAAATCCTTCACGCTCTATGCAGATCAACCCCTTGTGTAGCCTTTTCCATTCCATCTTCTGGCCATGAAAGCTCCGGAACTGAACAAGGACCATGTCTACTACCCGCTTCCTGCTTCAGAAGCATCTTCTGTAGGAGATAACAGTGAAGAAGGAGAGAAGACATGGCAAAAGCATGGTGGTGAAGTTGAATCTCTTATATTCAGAGCAGGAGAAGGTCCTTCTGGGCACAAAACCGGTTGTGTTAACAAGTATGTACTTGCCGGTTCCATTTTGGCTTCCACAAATTCGATTCTATTGGGATATGGTGAGTTTCATCCGTTTCTTTGATTTTTTTTCAATAAGAAGGCTTGAGATTCTTGGTAACTCCTATTAACTCTGTCTCTTGCTATGTGCAGATATTGGGGTGATGAGCGGGGCTGTGCTTTACATCAAAGAGGACCTGAACATCACATCAAAGCAAGTCGAGATCTTGGTGGGTTCTCTCAACATATGTTCCCTCATCGGATCTCTTGCTTCAGGAAAAACATCCGATTCCATCGGTAGGCGCTACACCATTGTTTTGGCCGCATCCACATTTCTGATAGGCGCTTTACTGATGGGTTGTGCACCATCCTTCACCTTCCTGATGGCCGGAAGACTAATTGCCGGGATAGGCGTTGGCTACTCTCTCATGATCGGCCCTGTCTATAACGCTGAGCTATCTCCAGCCATGAGCCGAGGCTTCCTCACTTCCCTCCCTGAAGTATTCATAAACTTCGGCATCCTGCTAGGCTACATATCCAACTACGCCTTCTCCAGTCTTCCACCAGAGACCAACTGGAGGCTAATGCTGGGGCTCGCAGCTCTCCCTGCTTTTCTCATCGCTCTAGGCGTCATGGCAATGCCAGAGTCACCTAGGTGGCTTGTCATGAAAGGGCGATTGGACGAGGCCAAAAGGGTATTGATCAAAACCTCAGACTCTCAAGAAGAGGCATTGCAGAGACTCAGAGAAATGACCAAAGCAAACTCAGGTTCTCCAAGTGGTGGTGGTAGTACTCGAGGGGTTTGGAAGGAGCTACTCATCAGGCCCTCGCCCTCTATAAGGCGAATCCTGGTTGCTGCAATCGGAATCAACTTTTTCATGCAAGCCTCAGGCAACGACGCGGTGGTTTATTACAGCCCGGAAGTGTTCAAGGAAGCCGGGATCCAAGACAAGCAGCAGCTTGTAGGTGTGACCATCATCATGGGACTTGCCAAAACCTTCTTTGTAATTGTGTCCGCGCTCTTCCTCGACAGGTTCGGGAGGAGGCCCCTCTTGTTGCTGGGCTCCGGAGGGATGGCCGTTTCACTTGCCGGGCTGGGGCTGGGCGCCAAGTTCCTGGAGCAGTCGGAGAGCAAGCCTGGTTGGGCCATCACCTTGTGTGTGGTGGCGGTGTGTGCTGATGTCTCCTTCTTTTCCATCGGTCTAGGGCCCATCGCTTGGGTGTACTCGTCGGAGATATTCCCGACGAGGCTCCGCGCCCAGGGCTCGAGCCTGGCGGTGTCGGTGAACCGGGTGGTGAGTGGGGTGGTGGCAATGACATTTCTCAGTGTGTCAAAGGCCATAACATTTGGGAGCACCTTCTTTGTGCTCTCCGGAGTAATGGTCGTGGGTACTCTTTTCTTTTACACGTTCTTACCGGAAACTAAAGGTAGGAATTTGGAAGACATTGAAGTTCTGTTTGAGGATCACAGAGCTGAACATGAAACATGAATGGTGAATTTTAATGTTGTTTTAATCGAAATAGAGGATTAGTTGAATTGATTAATGTTGTTATATCCGTTGTGGTGAGAATCTGAGAAGAGATAAGGTGCAAGCAACTGAAACCAAACTAATTGGGCGGTAATTGTGACGATTGATGAGTAATTTAATGCTTTCATCTAGGAACTCTCTTCTTCACTCTCCGCAAATCCGCCGCTATATCCTCTTTCGCCACACCTATTCCTAGTAACTCTAACTCATGCAATTTCAATTCTGCTCCTACTTCTCTCAACCTTAACAAACTCTCCCTCTCTCTCATTATTCATATCTCACGCAATGCTCCTTCTTCTTCCTCTAATTTTCTGATATTGACAGTCTCACGAGATCAGAAATGGCTGAATCCAATCCTCACTCCGACTCACAACCTAATGCATCTCCACTTACTGCACCTCCTCCTAGGAGTCGTCGAATGAGCAAATATGTGTTGGTCAGTGCCGTTTTGGCATCCACGACCTCAATTTTGCTTGGCTATGGTGAGGCGATTTGAAAAATCTCTTCTTTTTCACTGCAATTCCATAAAGTTGTGACCTTTGAACCGATTTGATCTATAATTCGGAATTGGGTGGGTCTCTGTTTCTGCAGATATTGGGGTGATGAGCGGAGCGGCGCTTCTGATCAAGACGAACCTCAAAATCTCATCGACCCAGGAAGGAATTTTGGTGGGTAGTTTAAATGTATGTTCTTTGATAGGCTCTCTGGCCTCCGGCAAGACCTCCGACCTCCTCGGCCGCCGCTACACCATCGTCCTCGCCGCCGCGACATTCCTCGTCGGCGCTCTCCTCATGGGCCTCGCGCCTTCATACCCTTTCATCTTAATTGGCCGGGCCATCGCCGGCGTCGGCGTTGGATACTCCCTCATGATAGCTCCGCTCTACACCGCCGAGCTCTCCCCGGCCATGAACAGAGGCTTCCTCACCTCCCTCCCGGAGTTTTTCATCACCATCGGCATCCTCACCGGCTACATCGTCAATTACGCGCTCAGGGACCTCCCGCTCCACTACGGCTGGCGCCTCATGGTCGGCCTCGCCGCCGTTCCGGCTGTCGGGATCGGATTGGGGGTCATCGCGATGCCGGAATCGCCCCGGTGGCTGGTGATGAAAGGCCGGGTCGCCGAGGCCAAGGAGGTTCTGATCAAGACATCGTCCACCGAAGAGGAGGCGGCGCCCGGGCTGGCCGAGATCGAAGCCGCCGCCGTAGCCGCGGCCTCGACTTCGGGACCCGGAAAGGGAGTGTGGAGAGATCTGATACTAAAGCCGTCGCCGCCGGTTCGTCGGATGCTCGTGACCGCCGTGGGGATAAACTTCTTCATGCAAGCCTCCGGAAACGACGCCGTCATATACTACACTCCGGAGGTCTTCAAAAACGCCGGCGTACGCGGCAACAAGAAGCTGTTCGGCATCAACGTCATCATCGGAATCTCCAAATCGACCTTCGTCTTGATCTCTGCCCTCTACTCGGACCGGTTCGGTCGGCGACCCCTTCTCCTATTGGGCTCGATCGGCATGGCCCTGTCGCTCGCCGGGCTGGGCCTCGGCTCACTATTCCTCGACCGCTCGGCCCAACACCCCACATGGGTCATAGCCCTCTGCGTCGTAGCAGTCTGCGCCGACCAATCATTCTTTTCCATTGGGCTCGGGCCCATCACTTGGGTGTACTCGTCAGAGATATTCCCACTGAAGCTTCGGGCCCAAGGGACAGCCCTGGCCATATCAGTGAACAGGCTGGTCAGCGGAGTGGTGTCAATGACGTTTTTGGACATATCGAAAATAATAACGTTTGGAGGGATGTTCTTCGTCCTGTCGGGGATCATGGTCGTGGCGACTATATTCTTTTACACCTTGTTGCCGGAGACAAAAGGGAGGAGCTTGGAGGAGATCGGAGACCTGTTCGAGGGTAAAAAAGACATCGATCGTAGAGGTAGGGCTAGCGAAATGAGAGAAATATAATGTTACTATGTTTAAGTAACGCATGTGATTTTAGAGTGATTAGAGATAAGTAGCTAGATCGGTCATAAGCTTTACTTATGTAAAAGTGTAGGAAGTATTTGAAGCAGGGTTAAAATAGTAATTACCTTCGATACTTGCTGTCCATGCATGCATGCAAAAACCATATAATTAGGGATCACAAACTAAGATGCATTGATGAAGAACATGGCTAATCACTTGCTTACAAAACTAATTTTGGTCTAAGCACTTGTCTTTTGTTAATTTGTGTAACAAAGAGGTTTTATATTAATTATTGTTTACTTAAGTGTGAGTTGATGAGGATCAATTGACTCTCATAATGCTCACAAAGTGCAAAGGACAAGGTTGTGCACATGAAACTCAAAAGTCATAAGCACATGATGATTTATGTACGACTATGACACTCAAAATCCAAAAATGATAGGTGGGGTTTGAAATTTTCAGTAAAAAAGATTTGGTGACATAGGTAGAGAGATGAGGAAATTCAAAAAGTGTGGCAGAAATTTATGTATGGTGACGGTTTCTTATTTGTCATGGAGCAAAGCCAAACAGTAGAGTCATCTTGAAAAGCTGAATCCAACTTACCAAAAAACTGTCTGTTTGCTTTCTCGTGGCGTATTCGGAGGAGATGTGTTGCTTGCTCTTGGAACATTCCAAGACTTTTAGATGCTCTCTTGGCCCTCCATTGGACTAATTCACTTCATTTTCATTTTTTTTTTGTAAATTTTTGTTTTAAAACGAGTCTATGATGTCGGGTCGCGCTTCCACAACTAAAAGATCAATCTTGACAATTGGACATGACTCTAACCTTTACAAATATTTCTTTATTCTTATATTTTTCTGATGTGAGTTTAACTTCAATAATTTCGGTCTTGCATTCCATGTTTGCCTGTAGAGATGACAAAATATCCTGAACCTGACGAATCGGGTGATATTTGTGTTCGATTTTGTATTTGATTAGCTTTCTCAAATTCTTTAATTTGTTGAAATGTCATAAAAAATAGTTTAGGTTCCTTAATTTAGGTTAATATTGTAAGTAGCTCTCACGCGAACATGGAGTGAGGAATTCTGAATCCAATACGGGCGGGGCATGGAATGTCATACTTGTTATGTTGTTATCCCTAACAATATCTCCGTTTAAAGACATTAAGATTGTGTCATCCATCTCATGATTTTTCTGATTGAATATAATGACTTGATATAAAAAATTATCGAAGTATGAAATCCATATCAAATAAATATAAACGTACGAAGTACGAATACTATCATTTATCAATGCAATTGTTTTGGGGGAAATTAAAGGAGGGGTGTCCAAGATTTCAAGTGTATTGGTTGTCCAAAAAGCCTTGGAGCTCTTGGGTGAATTGTCTTTTAAGCAGAGTACAAGGTGGAAGAAGACATGAGAGTATTGACAAAGGTCACCATTTAAAAAGGAAAATAATAGTAAGAGGTTTTGACAAAAATAAGGTACTAATACAATATTAAAATGAGCCACTAGAGAACATGGAAAAGGTGACAGTATAACACCTTTGTCCTCCACTCTCATTCTCACATTTCAAAAGTCCTCACACATACATTTCAATATTCTATGTTCAAATGTGTGTGTTCTCTATGTTCTTTCTTCATTTGGAGGGTTCTCCTTTTGATGCCTTCTCACCATTTCTTCACAAATCAAGCCTTCCTAAATAACCCCTTGTTGGAGTAAAAACAAATCTCCAAGACAACCCAACGATCACTTACTAATCATATTCAAATTTGGTTGTATTAATGTAGCCCGGTAAAGACATTTATGGCAAAACACATATATTTCATCAAGAATGCGCTAAACATGAAATTACAGGGGTTAAATGTAAAATACTCTTATGTATTGATCACGAACAGTAAACTATCTAAGATTTAAAAGTGATAAATGAATGATCTTATATTTTTATCACAAGTCATTTACAAGCTTTTATGAACTGATTACATATCATTTACATGTCTTATGAATTGATTATAGATCATTTACATATTTTTACATGTTTTCAATAATAACGAATACTTTAAAGTCGTTTATTGTTCGTAATCAATACATAACCCTGAAACTCAACATTCTACTATACTTTATATTTGTGTTATAATTGTACTCGACCTTTTGTAACATTTCAAAAATTTGTAGAACTTGCGTAAATGTGAGGGTTAACGTCATTTCCTAACCCTCACATTTATCTCATTTGCACGTCTTAACCACGACCGACCTTTAGTTGCATGAACTATAAAAAAACTTACGCATTCACGAGTGCATTTTAAAGATTATGATACTCGAACAAACGTTTCCTTAAAATCAGACAAATTTCGTCACATTTACGTTAGATTTTATTTTCTTTTAAAGAGTTATAGCTAGATAATAAAACCAAACATCAAGCGTAAAAAGGCAGGGGAAAATGAGACATAATACATGTATAGGTTTTAAGGATCCCAAATGAAAAAATAAGTTCCAAACAAATAAATCCGATTGTTTTGACATGACCATGTCCATGCATGGAATTTATATATGTTATTTTTATTATTAATTATGTCGGTGGTGATGATGATGGTTGATTTGTTTTTATTTAAGCAAGTTCAAGGAAGAGGAAAGGAGGAAACAATATAAAAGATGTGATTTCCTACCAAACGATCACCCCATTTTCATGCAACCTTGCTTCTTGCTTCCTTGTCTCCTTTTAATCATATTCATATTAGAACATTAGGTCTCTTGTTCATCAACTTGAAATAACCTTAATTTTGATCCGAGGAACAAAATAAACATAGGTGAGCCTGAGTGTACTCATAATACTTGTTCTTGGAATTTGCAAGTTTTGTTTAATAACCAAAGTGGGTGCCAAAGATGCATTTAAAATACAATTTAACTGCCTAGAATAAATTCAAACTTACCAAAAGAAAACCAAAACCACAAATAAAAATATTATTTTGTTGTGACAGAAGAACCTTATATTAATTAATTTAAATTTAGGGGGGTGGGGGGTCCAGGATAAGAGAAGATGGGAGGGTAGATAATGGACAAGACCTCCCAATAAAACAGGCTTTTTAGCCCATCTGCTTCATAACCTTTAAAATTAGAGACTAGTAGCTTTCTTCTTCCACAATTCAATTTGAATTTCAAAATTTCATTTTTTTGGCCCCTTCCTCCCCTTGCCTATAATCCCATTTCATGAATGTCATTTCTCCATCAATTAAATTTAAATCAAGAACACGTTGCTTTTGTCCATTAAAATTTAGTCATTTCTTCTCATTTTTATGGGTCGAGACAGAATTCCTACCGTCAATGAGTATTGGCTGGTTTAGTGAAGACACCGTCAATTTACCCCAAATGTGTCAATAAAAACGGTTTTAAAGTGGGTGATTCATGTTGGACTAATCCGGATTTCTAGACGTTTTGCCTAAATAACAGCGGGGCGAAAGAGAGGGAAGTAGAGATGCGGGTGAGTTGACCAATGCTCGGGCGTCACGTGATCTAGACTGTCGAAAAAAAATCCAGCGGAAATCTAATGACTAGTTGATTGTAAAATATTTTTCAGTCACAAAAAAATTATGAAATCTGACCACACTCTTTAATTTCACACCGCTGAAAACAATTCTAAAATGTACTCTTCAAATTTTCGCATTCAATGGCTTCGAACCACCAAGAAGAACTATGAAATGCACGTCAAATATATATTCAATTGCAGAGAAGTATCATGAATCCCCCAGCATCCTTGGATGTGATGTTTAATAGAGTTGTTCGAGGGAAGGTTCGTCACGTACGTGCAATACAATAATCGAATATGTATAGATAGAGGTCATATTATGTGGGATTGGTGGAACACGAAATTTACTTTTATAAAGTTTATGATGCCCTCTATAAGTTTGAGGTCTCTTCCTACCGAAAATGCTCAACAATTATTCGATTACTTTGTTATAGATCTAATGTTGATATTGTTGATGAATATTTATAAATAGGAGAAAGTATGACTATGGACTGCTTAAGAAAGTATTACTAGGGTGTCATCAATGTATTTGTTTCTACTTATTTACGAGATGTTCGTTGACATGTGTCAATGGAACAAGTGACTTCCCCAAGATGCTAAAGAATCTTAATTGCATGTATTGAGCGTGGAAAAAATTGTCTGATGGTATGGAAAGGGAAATTTCAATGCGGGAATCATTCAAAACCGACTATCATGCTAGAAGTCGTTACATCACAAAACACTTAGATATGACACACACTTTTTGGTGTCACAGGCCCGAACCAGGACATCAACATACTCAATCAATCAACATTGTTCTCGGAAGCTATCCTAGATCATAAATCATGAATGCACTACACGATGAACGATAATGAGTACATTATTACTCCTTACTACTTAATTAATGATATTAAACAACACCACTATCAAAACTTCATGAACACAAATTATTTGCTAAACATCAATAGGCGGTAAAGAAGGATATTGAATGATATGCATGGTTTTACAATATCGTTTTCACATCATTGCTTACCTAAGTGAAAGATCATTGGTTGAACAGTACAAAAAAAATACATAAGTTTGACACAACTTATCGATAATGCGACCAAAACCGAATCCTCGAACAAATTGATGGGTAGGTTTTAGATGCGGACGATGCCCAATACATCTAATAATATGGAACACCATTCCTTGAAAAGATTGGTGGGAAGCTATCCTAAGACAAGCAGATAATTTCACTTATTATTTCTTTTAATCTATTCTAATTTCGTTTAATTTTATAAAGTTATTACAATCTTGTTTAAGCTTGTTAATCAATTGGAATTACGTTCAACTTAATAAAATGGCATAATATATTGTTTGTAAATTCGAAATCGTTTAATTCGTGTATTTTTGTAAGACTAGCTCAACCTAAACTAGTATGTTGTTTAACATTTTTTATAAGCCTATTTTCTCTTGTGAAATACCTTTTTCTAATCCCAAATACCCATAATTCTATCAAATAACATTCTTTCATAGAAAAAGGAACCAATTGTATGTGTAACAAAGAAGAGGAAAGGGAAGGGTGTTTGTGCTTTTAAGGGTACATATTATCAAAAACAACATTGGGTTGTGGTGTTCATTTATGAAGAAGCTTGCAAGTTTGTTTTTACCCATTAGTATGACTCCTATTCAATTCTAGTACATTACAATCTTCTTACCATTTCTGTTTCAAAATGTTATAGGGAAGAGCCTAGCTGATCCCTGTCTTGCTCACTCACATGTTTCAATTTATTATTTTCTTACACCATTACCACACCCCAATAGCTACTCTACATTACTTGCATACATGTGTATGTACTTGCCAATATTGCTTCCTCCTCCTATGCCTGTCATCAATCAATTACCATTTGGTGATTAATTATATGACTCATCATACAAACTAGAAACCTATACAGAGATATAATAAATTCTAAATCAAACCCTAAAAAAAACAGAAATGGGTGTTATTAACTCAAGGCTGAATGTGAGATCTGTGTTAACCAAAAGTCATAACCTTAAATCCAAACCTTGTTAATCAAGACAACGGACACGACAATAAAACAGCAAAAACTGTAATAGAAAAATAAGATGACTCATCATTTTTTTTCAATTAGTTTATTAAAATCTTCGTGATCAAGCCTCCTCTGTTTTTCTATTTATATAACACTCTGCTTTTTCTCATTGTATCGTATCTCACACACAACACAAACACACTCTTTTCAGCCATGGAACAGAGTCGACTCAAGCTCCGAATCTCCCGGATGTTTCGGGCTTCGTTCGGGTCGTGCCGGACCCGGAACATCTCCGACGTCATGGAAAAAGCCGTCTTCGCGCCGCCGCCGGTGGAGGTGGAGAGCGGTCGCCGCAGGAGCTTCCAGTTCCCGGCGATCGATCAGACGCCGCTTATGTCGCCGAGGGCTCGACCCTTCCCGTCGATTTGCAAGCCCAGATGCCCGGAATCGGCCGAGCCCATCATCAACCACAGCTGTATTCGCGTGTCTAAGGAGGTAATCCGGCGACGCAAGGTCTGCGTCTCCGACCGCGTCGCCGGCGGGAGACTCTGCCCTCCGGGGTCCCCGAACTCGCATTTTGAAGATTTACACGACTTCTACTCCGTCACCCACAAGAAGAAAAGCAAGAGGAAGAAGAGGGCCAAGGCCAAAACCCGACCTTGCCGGAGCTACAGCACGATCAAGAGAGAAGCTTTTCCGTTCGAGTTCGGGTCGAAGGACAGTTACAGCGTGAGGAACAGCTGGTGGTTCAGCAGCGACGACGAGACGGACACTCTGTTTTCGTCCAGAAGCCTCTCCTCCGCCTCCTCGGAGTCTCTGGGTCGCCGGGACATCGGATCCTCCGGCCGCCGGACCAGACCGGAAACGAAGAAAGAAAGAGAGAGCGAGGTGGGCGTGAAAATGGCGGCGGGGAGGGTGAAGGACAGCTTCGCGGTGGTGAAGAGGTCGAGCGATCCGTACAGCGACTTCAGGTCCTCTATGGTGGAGATGATCGTAGAGAAGCAGATCTTCGGGACCAAGGACCTCGAGAACATGCTCCAGTGCTTCCTCTCCCTCAACTCTCATCACCATCACAAGATGATCCTCGAGGCCTTCACAGAGATCTGGGAGGCTCTGTTCTGTAACTGGTGTTGATTTAACTTATTAGATCGGTGTAGAGTTATAACTTGTTAACTTTAATTTGTCATGAACTTTAAGAACATCATCTCCATTTCCTCTAATCTCTAACAATCATATATCTCATGATGATGATGATCATTGTGTTCTTGTTGTTCATGATCATTGGTTTGAAAGACAAGAAAAAGTGATACTTTTTACCTGATTTGAACTTTCATGTTTTCAACTCAAAAGATTAGATTTGCTGAAAAGTTGAGTTGCAGATAAGCTGACTCTAACTTATCTGGGTGGGCCCAGGAATTCAAAATCAAAACTTGTTTCTTTCTCACTAAACCCATGAACATGATTAGATTTGACCATATAACCCTTATTTTTAAACAGTGTAGAAAAGTTGATATCAACTGTATAAAAGACATTGAAGGGACAGAATGTTAAAACCAAAAACGACTCAATAAGTTGGGGACTGTGTCCACAGACAGCAACCTAAGAGCAACAGTAACGTTGGAGAAGCTAACGATGACATTAACAAGGCTTGTTTTAAATTTTTATTTATTTTCGTTTTGTTAGCCATGAATGAGGTATCGATTTAAGGTTATGGCAGAGATATTCAGGTATCATAAATGCTCATATTCTCGGGTCCCTGTTGCTCTTCTCATTAATGCTCGCATTCTTTTGGGTTCTCGAACCCTACTCTCTGTCTCTCCTCTCTCTTTCTCAATTCAATGCTCATGTCCTTTTCATAATTTTTGTATATTTCTAGGCAGTTCAGTTCGGCCCATTAAGAGCCTTGGGCCCCCTTGAAGCCCAATGTACAACTAGGGCCATGGCCCATAGAAGTTTCTACCGGATATGGTGGTACCATCTCAAGAATCTTTACTTCTCCACGATCTAATCTAGCCATTTTATGATTGGGACACACCAATAGACGAGTAGAAGATTCATTAAGATGTAAATGAAGGACTCTAATATTTTTTTAAATCATATTTAAATTCATAAAATTAAATTGATAGATAGTTTTTTTTTAAAGATATTTTATTAAGAGGTGATAGTGATAGGGATATGTGTCATTTAAACATAAGACTTTTACACGACTCAAATAGTGTACTCGTATGCGTCCACTAAAACGGTTGAGCTTGGTGGGAAATGAAGAACATGCGAGAAGCGAGAAAGGGTTGCAAGTGGTGGAAGAGAAGAGGGACTGGTCCCAAAGTGTGTTCCAAGTGGTCACAGATGTTTTTTTTAAACAAAGTTGTGAGTAGTGATAGCCTGGCTGGACCAGAACAGAGTTTCATGGACCAGAACCTAATATGCTACCACAACTTATTAGACAACACGGCGACTCGAGAGCCCAGATCAAATTTTCGGTATTTGATTTGAATTAAGATGTAAATTATGGTAAAACCATCTCACGCCAAAGGTAGCTCAAACTTATACGTGATTGTTTACATTTATTGACCACGGCCAGACAACCAACACTTACCGGAGCATA
>JAYMTN010000667.1:0-15288 GCA_036897425.1 Erodium trifolium | reverse complement strand
AAATAGGACCAATTTAATCTATATCACTATTACCGGTTTAATATCTGAACACAAAGAGTTAAAGATAAAACACACATCAAATTTCTCACTAATCTACAACATTTTGTCCTAATTTCAAACAAAGACCCAGGAATTACACTCCACTTAGACAAAAAAGAATTGTTTAGAGGTTTTTTTGGTCAAGTACATGAGCCAAAAATTAAGGTGTATATGTCTAGAGTTGAGAAGGATTGTTCAAAAATGACATATGATGGTTTGTAAAGGTGAGGCTCGGGATGAGGATCTTCTTCTCTAGCGAATCTAGCACCGGGAACAACCCTTCGTCGACCATGTCGGCGACCCCTTTAGCTTCTACCCAACATTGTACGCTCTCATCTACCGGGGATTCACGTTCCTCAGCGTCGAGGGCATCTCGTTCCTCCCGAAGTGGGAAGCTCACATGTACGTTCTAAGCCCGATGTGCTTGAGGAGAGGACGATAGACATATTCTTGGGGAGATTGATTATGTACGCTTGGAGAGGACGAACAAGCGTAAGACTAAGGATTAAGCTTTGGTGGTGGTGTCAGAGCTGATATGCGACGAGTCTCTCTAGTCTGTCCCGGTAGCCTTGCTTTGGCGATGGGTTTGATTTGCAGAGAAGAAAGGAGAGTTTGATTTGCAGAGAGAGAAGATAAAAGGGGAGTGCAAGTACTGGTGAGAGAAAATGAGATGAAGGAAAGCATATGGTTTTTAGGGTTTGAAGGGGTCAAGGGGTAATTTCAACATTTTTAAAAATTATGTAGGTCATGTTTCAAGCACATGACGATTTTTCGTCCAAAATGGACGAAAAGTTAATAATGGGTACTAAACTGAGAAAAATGAAACTCCAAGATAGCGAGATGACACAAAATAGTGCTAGGATGGTTTACATATAATATAAAAGTTTTAGGGTACTAAGATGGAATTACTCTTTTCATGATTAATCAAGATAATAAGTAGAGTTGACTTTATATACATATCACATGAAATTGTACTATCCAGATTCTAGGAAAATGATTCACTCATTGGAGATGGAGATGTTTCCCAATTGTTGGCATGTAAATGCTCAACATAGACGAAAGACTAGAGACCATGAACATGAATGATGATTTATTTTTGGTTCCTTAGTCCAAAATCAAAAGGATCAATAAATATGAGTTTGTATAAACCGTCTTCAATTTTTAGAGAGCAACAACAATTAAATGAAACAAGACATGTATCCTAAGGTAACTAGGAGAATATGTTATGCTTGTCCTTTTTTTTGTTGGTTAAACGGTGAGTTTCAATTTCGAATACCTTTAGTTCTTGAAAAATCTCACCTACCTACTACCTTGCACCATTACTCTAAGTTTTGACGGGTTTACTATTTTTGGTTATATTTGATTGATCATAGTTAAAACCCATATTTAGTATTTAAAAATTATTTTAAGTATGAAAATTTCTAGAAGATAATGACAATAGCTAGCCATACACGACACCACATATATTCTAGATAATTTAGTGCAATTTTTTAGAATTTTCTTGAACCTATCACATCCGAACATGATATAAATATATCTTATTTAAGGATAAATGTGAATCCTTAAATATTTGTTTTTTTATAGAATTTTACACAATAAATCTTATCCATCGATGGTGTTTTGTTAGAAACTAATATCCATAATTCATTTTAGATATATTTTTTTAGTATTATAAGTAGATGTTGAAGCTCATTTTCTCAATATCATATATTATAATTCTTTCATATAAGCAAATTTTCTTATTTTACTATTATATTCTTTCATAAGAAAAAAAGTTATCGATCAAATTCTCGTTTTAGGTCCCAATAATAACTGGAGGGTTGGGAGGAAGAGGACCAGGAGGAAGATGGTCACGAGGAAGAGGATGGTCAAGAAGAGGATGGCCAAGAAGAGGAGACCAATGAGTAGGAAGGTCAGGAGGAGGAGACCCATGAGGAGGAGACCAAGGAGGAGGGCCAGGTGGAAGAGACGAAGGAGTCCCCAACCTTGCTGACAACCCTGGTCTGAGACGCCTAGATCATACGACGAACAATGATGAAAGTGGTAAGGTCACTTACCTAGAACTAGCGTGTTTCTTTAATGGCCTGAAGGAACCCATTCATTCCTCTTCCATGGTGCGAGAGGAGCGTGGTGGAATTTTAAAGAACTGTTCGTTAATTCAATGGTCATGGACCCCGAAGTTATCGAGATTTAAAAAAAAAAAGGCACATGGGGGTTTACTATGATTACACCTTTGAACCCAACCGGGAGAAGCTCCTTGATATGATTGAATTATGGCTTCCCCTGGGATTTCCATTGGACAAAATGCAGATGAAATCCTTCTAGAGACAACAACACAGACTATATGGAATGTACTTGACAGAGATATGGGATTGTCACCTATTTCAAGAAGATGCTTGTGTTGGCAAAATAAATCATTAAGACATTGGATGACAAGTTAGATCTGAGTGATCCGCAAGAGAAGAAGAAATGTACAGTAACAAACTTTCGGAACAAAGTGAGTTTAGCTTGGGGAGTAAAATCACAATTGTGCGAGAAAACCCTAAAAGCAAAATATCACCCTTGACAGAGATAAAGATTCTCCTTAAACTGGTTCCAGGGGGTTCCCTGACAAGAGTAAACGCCGCCCAAAGCAACCTCCACTTAGATAACCTGGTGTGGCTAAAGGATTCATCAATGTCTTAGTGAGGTTTGCTTTACTTGTGTGTATAATGTGGTATGTTCAGAGATTTAAGAATGTAACACTATATCAAAAAACTTATTACTATTTGGGTTTCTCTCCTTTTTCTAGTTATGCGGGAACCCACACACCCCAAACCCTAGCCGCCATTGGGGACCTCCATGACTTTGGTCATGGAGGCTGCCAGTGGAGATCTCTCCCCCTCCTTTTCCTCATCTCGAGCCCCTCTTTCAGCAGGCGCCTTCGTCTACACATCAACTGCAATCTTCCCCTACTCGAGCACAATCGCCGCCGCCCTTGTCGTGTCCCTCTATCGTTGCTTGATCTACGCTTCAGGCATGCGAGCCGTTGGTGGTTAATCTCCCCATCGTTGTCGATTGAGGTAACACTGATTCTAAGAGACTACAACGAGCCTTTAGGGCTATTCCAAAATCGATCTCCACAGTTTATGACTTCGATTTGTCGAGGCTTGATTTTGGTAAAGCTTTACCAACCGAACACCCACATGAGCCGCTTGGAGAAGGTCTTGGAGCAATACAATCAGTGGATGACCCAGGACCGACGTTGCTTGGCCGTCCCAGGAGGAGCAAGGAATCAACTCGTTTTTCCTGTTGTAGTTTGGATTCTGAATTGTTTTAGTTGGATATTATTATGTTGTTTTCAATTATTTAATTTTCCAGCACATGGTAGGACGTATGAATCTATTTCTTTGTCTAAGAGGTAAACTAGGCTATTTCTACAGATTCATGAGCGACAGGTGTCTTACGGGAGGCTTGGACCTATTCTGTTCCCAAGACTTTTTAGACCTACTTGTAAGGTTAGACGTGCACTAATAATACAATTCCTCATCGTCCGTTTTAAAAAAAAAAAGAATGTGACACTAAACAACATATATGGTGTGGGGGAAGCTTGCACAATTGAATTGGGCCTGGACAGATTCAATATCTCTGGCCCATTAAAGTCTGTTGCATGAATATTTGTAGATGAATGATCCATTACAGTACTATTGATAACACCATCACAATCATGTTTGCACTTACAATAATGCATCATTACAGTACAAATGATAACTTTACAACCTACCTGAGGTGATCATAGAAACACCTCAACAAAACTACACAAAACAAGTTAGATGAGCCATGATTGTACCTAAAATTACAATCTTTAAGATGTATAGTATACTGTAATGCCCCACCAATTCAGTACATTGGCAAGGATCCTTCCATGGCACTCACTGACTAACCATTGTGTTCTCATCCTGATAGCTTGCACTAACCACAGCATCACGTTGTGGGCCAAAGATTGCATTCTACTTTGCTGCAACAATCTTGAGTCTTGCCTCTTTTGGGATACGGAAGAGATAGGTTCTGGCCGTCCGATCAGAGGTCTGGAAGATCCAATGGCGGGTAATTCTGTTGATACGCTGAAACTATGATCTAGTGGACATTTTGGTACCCTAAAGATCGCTAGACAGAAACCATACGTGTCATTCCCATTCATACAAAAAACTTCCTCGTATTTCGGCCCAACATTGAATAAATGGGCCAGGCCCACACCATTTAATTGGCTGGGCCGAAGTCGTTACATTTTCCGCGCGAACTCTCTCACTCACGAGCTCCTTCATCGAATGCAGAGAATTTGGGACTGAGAGAGAGCTCCAAACGGTTATGGTGGCCATTGTTTCTGAGGCTTGACGGATCACTCGGGCTCCGATCAACCCGATTCGTAGCGCCACTAATCTTCTTCTGCGCCGTTCACCATGGCTCGCAACTCCACTTCTCCGCCAACTGAGAACCGAGCAGTGAGCTTTTCCCTCCATTTTTTCTGTGTCTAAGTTCTGTTTGTTTCCTGAGAATCTACAAGAATTGCGTTTTTTTGTTTTGTTTTGTTTTGAGATATGATGGTGGCTTTTCTGGATGCTGGCATTCGAGCTCAATTTTCTGGAACTTTGTAGTGATCATTATGAGAAATCAAATGGAAGTAGAATTGTGCCCTAATGATTGCTTTATGGGTGCTGAGTGAATTGAAGTTTCATGATCTTGATTTAAGCTCCTAGATGTTTCTTATGGAATTCACACTTTTAATTATGCGGGTATCTTGTTTTTGGGGTTTTGAGAAATGAGGGTTTATATGGAATGGGTATGAAATCATGATGACATGAAAATACTATTGTGATAATGTAATATAAATGGACTAGGAAATGTTTGTAATTTCAGTTTTTTATATTTTTTTTTACCTCCCAGTGGTTCAAGAATTTGAAAAGAAGAAAAATGAACACTCAGGAGGCAATCAGATCTCGGTCGTATCTGTAGGAGAACGTTTTCTCAAATGATGCTTTAGTGTATACGTTTTGCTCTGTATTTTTTCAAATGTGTAACGTTTTCCTAACTGTAAAATGAATGCCTTGTGGATCCTATTCCTTTTTCCAGATTGATGCTTTAGTTCTCCGGCACCAGAATCAACTGCATCAACAGCGTGTTCAGCAATTAGATGCCCAGAAGCATGAGCTACTTGATAGTGAAGCAAAAATGAAAGAGTTGAAAAACAAGCAGACTTCTTATGATGACATGTTGATTACGGTCAACCAACCAGGTCTATATTGTTGCGCTTGTTTTTCAAGGCTTTTGTTTTCATTGTCCAATTCTGAACTGTTATTTACAATTACTTGATTTTTTTTTGTTTGACTGGGTAGTTGGTTGATGATCTAGTCCTTCTTGGTGTAAGATTTGGGAGGGATCTAAGTGGCTTAAAAATCTTGGATTGTTCCTCATACTGTCGAGGTATTTTTCAGCATGCTCTGTGGTTAATATAAAATATGTTTGCTTTGTAGTATTATTACTGCAGTTCAGAGTAGTGTTGTTTGAGATCATAGTGGATAAATTCATTTGGGATGCTCTTTATGTCAAATTCCATCATGTCCTGCGGAGAAGATGTTCCTCTATAGACTCCTTGATGTGGATTATATTCCAGTTAGGGACAATGATGGAATAGTTAGATATGTTGAAGAAGCCCTTGCTGTACGTTATTCGTCTACTATGGAGTTGATGAAATACCTCGAACATGCCATTGATGCTCTCAGGGAAAAGACTAGAGCATAGCTCTGGCATGGTAGGGAACAGTATGCGGGGAAGGTCTGTGAGGTCCAATTGCAAATTCATGGCTTCCGGTTTGTTTCAATCATTATAATTTATATTAACCATTGTCTTTTACTAATTTTAAAATTCCAACTGTTCCATTAGTTTGTCACTTATTGTTGATTGTTGGTTTTTAGGGGGACACTCAGATACTATCATCGTATCATCAAAGATTGGTGATATGATGAAGGAGGAGGTGGACAATCTGCAAGAGGCTATTGATGTTCTCCACATGAAGCATAAAGAACATGCTGATCAAATTCAAACTTATATAAGTGGGCGTTCAACAGATAGTTCTGAGATTAACGCCTTGCAGGTATTTGAGTTTATCACTTAGTCTACTGATTATGTGTTTTATGCTATGGGCACATAATGTTTTGGAAATACAAGACCACACTATACATGTTATGGCATTAACATGTATCGGTTCAGGCGATATGCTGGCTGATAACTATAAGTGCGGCAATTGCTGCACTATTCATTGGCATTTCAAGATAGTCTGCCGAGTGTATAGTTTTCTTTATGCTTAAAGGTGAGCTGGAAAAGACTATGGCTGAATTTGAAGAAAAGTAGTCAATTTAAACATGCAAAAGGATGGGTCATCAGGGAGGCCTGCCTCAGTAACTAGTGCAGTAAATGGTAGCTAACCACCTGAAAGGCCTTCAGATAAGGCCTTGAATTCATAATCAGGTGATTGACTATCTATGTTTCTCTCTATCTCATTGGAATACGTTGTTGAACAATTAATGCAGTTTTTGGCAGAACACCGTCTTTTGGAGCGTTAAGTTGCCTGGGAAGAACATCTAATATTATCAAAACAATTAGAAGATCTTCAGGTTTGTAAATGTGGTTCCCTGGTGTTTGTTCGCATTAACTCAACTTTTTCATACTTGAATAATTTTATATATTTGCGAATATGGTTTTCTGTATTACAGAATCAATTGATGGATGATAAACATGTGATTTCATCCCGACCGTACAATATACTACATGATCAACTTCAGCATTGGAATGCGGAAGTAGAATAACACCCTGGCAGAATCTCTACAGGTGAAATTAGACACTTATTTCTAGTTGCTTTTCCTTCATGTATTCTTAAATATTATATTTTCAGACTGACAGGTCTTTTTTCACAAGAAGGGAGAAGGAACTGAATGTAAAAGTGCAGTCAGCTGATGCTGCTCGAAATGCTATTGGCAATGGCGAAACTATAATTGAAGAGCTAGAGAGCTCCAGCTGCGGAAATGCATCACGGAGAAAAATGATCTTGAAATGAAAATGGAAGAAGCTCTACAGAACTCAGGTGAACCATCTATACTAATTCTAATATTTTTATTCGCAACGCAATTTGAGGAGCGTGTTATAGAGGGTTAACTGCTCCAGGGAGAAAGGATATAAGATCAGAGTTTCAAGTTATGGCCATGACATTGGCTAAAGAAATGGGAATGATGGAAGCTCAGTTGAATCGAGGAAAGGATACGGCTCTTGAAGCCCATTCTTTACATGAAGAAGCCCAGAAACTAAGAGCTTTGTTGACTAGTAAAGTTTGTTCCATTCTGTCTCTTTCTCTTTTCATGATTACTGGGATTTCGTAGTTATTAAAGGTAAAATTGAAGTTATAGAGTAAAAACAATACAAATGACTTTTACAACTTGATTTAATTTATTTGTCACAAGCAAGGACATTGTGAAGCCGGGGGTTAACTGTAGTATTATCTGTTTGGTAAAATGAAGTCCATTGATTTGAAAATGAAACTAAATATCCATCTTTTTTCTGCTTTTGTTGAAGACAAATGAAGAGAAGAGCTTATCAGAAAAATGCGCCAAACAGATGGAAGAGATCAAATCTCTTATGGTACTGGTAGGCTTCTCTGTCCTAATCTGTTCATCACATTAATGGTTTGTTCTCTGGAATTATTAGGTAGGAGATTGCATTGATATATTTCAGTTGGTATGTACCTTTCTCGGTTACTTTTGCTCTTGCATCATATAAGAAGCAGATTCTTTATATACAGTGCTTGTTCAATACTCCATATCACAGTTTTCTTGCTCAGTTTAACCAAAGCATCTGCATAATACAGCTTCTGAAGTTACATGCCACTCATTCAAATGGGAATTTAATTGTATAGCTTTACCACTTTTTCTCGTGCGTCGTATGTGCTTCCTTGGCAGAAGAATCTTTGTATTTATTTTCTCCACCATGATTGCTGAATATGTGTTGTTAGTGTGTCAAGGTTTCTGGAAAAGATAAATATTTGAGGGATTTGGGTAATTCTATACAGACACACACGCCTTCTGTAAGCATCTACTGCATGGAGTGTGGATCAAATTTTATCATTTGCATATTGCATTGCACTGGTTAGTGGAATGTGCTTTGGTAGGTTGTGATTCTTAAACGTTATCATCTCTCTGCAACCCATGCATCCAAAAGAATGTAAGAGCTTAGCCATCGCAAGTGTCCTGGCTGTGGAACTGCATTTGGTCAGAATCACGTCTGCTATGTGAAGAATTGAGTAAGTTTTTCCCATATCTTGCCAGAAACAGCTTAGTTTGCTTTGATGCTCAAATATAGAGATAAGAAATTACAGTGTAATAACTTGCCCTCCTGTGAAATTGAGCTGCTTCTATTCAAATCATGGATCTAATGATATCGTTGTTTGCTTTCTTCCTTTACACCATTGTCATGAGTGTCACATCATGGTCACCCGACCAAGGATGCAATGTAAGTACGACCTATTGATCAAGTAAAGACTTTTTGCTCATTACATTATGTGGAAGTTTCTTTTTGTTGATTTTATTACGATGTTGTCGTGATTCAATCATGGTCGTCCAATTAAGGATGCAATGTAAGTACAACCGCTCGATCTGGTAAGCTTTATTACTATTCTTTTTCTCAATTTCACTTCGCACTTGATGAATCTAATGCTGTCCCTTTTCGTATGAGAGTGATGGATGCAGCATCCGCCACGTGCAAACGTATTCCAGAATTGAGAGGTTTTTCTTGCACCGACGGCCTCTCAACATGTTCCAAATTTCCAAGCATTTTAAGGTATGTATTTATCTCATTTCTTGCAGAAACGTTGCCGTTTGGAAAACTCAAGGGTCCACGATATGATTACCAAAAAATGTATTTTGAAGTACCCATCTTTTGTAATTGGTGGTTTTTTTTCTTCTGATAATTATATAAAAAAATGGTTTTGTATAAATTTGTTTCATGAAAATTTAAACTTCAAAAATAATATCAAAGATTACGAAATATAAATTTTTATATCCTTCATTTTTATTCGGTCCAACAAGATAAAATCTAGAGTATAAAAATTTGAGTTTTATTTATTTATTTATTATTTTTTAAAATTTAGGTTGTAAAAGTAAAACAATTGCTACGAAATGATAAGTTCAAAATTACCAAAAAAAGAGGACTATAAATTGAGAAAAACAAATACCCCCAAGCTGAAGTTATTTGTTTTTATGATGATCCCCTAATTATAACATGGGATTTAGTAATTAAGATTAAAAATGTTGTTTTCAATGTCGTTGGTCAATCAATTCATATATCCACTGTTTAATAATCACAAAGGTGGAAGCAATGTCTTTAATGGTGTAATAATCTTTTCAATCAAACCTCCACATAGGATTTGATTCTATTCGGTAGGTTCCAACCGCTATATTCTCTTTTTCATATGATGAAAACATGGATACCATTAAATGAAATTGATTAACATTTATTTCATACCTTAAACATACTTTAATTATCAGTTAACGGGTCGGTTCACATGGTAATGCTTAGTTGAATGACCCCCAACACGGTTTTGACTCCGAAATTATAATTTTTGATCTAATTTGAACATTAATTTCATGAAAATGAAAATGTATCATTTTGGACAATTCATAGAAGCTAGGACTAGGAGTAAGGTCCAGACGTGGCAAGGTGATCAGAGACACGTATTTAATTTATATCTTAATTTTGTCGGTTCGAACTTTGGACATACTTAAGGAATTAATGACTATTATGTCAAGTTTATTATCCTAAATAATTATTATCCTTCTGGGTAAAAAAAGATCGCCTTGAAAAAGCACTTCACAAAGACAAAAGAAATAAAAAACAAAACAAAAACAACACACTTTCTCTCTCATCCCATTTCCTTCTCTCCTCTCCGGCTTGGCTTGGCCTGTGTGTTTCTCTCTCCTCCGCTCGCTCTATGATCTTTGGGTACCCAGACACCCAATTCGATTCAGCCATTCGAATGCTGATCCAGGTTTGAATTTTGACGGCAACCCAATCGGCGCAACCCAATGCGGTACCTGAGAGACCACGAAAAGAGCAGGGACTTGAACGGGACGGCGAGGGGGACCCAGAAGAGATCTCAATTCGGGTGTGGGGGCTTGGTCTGATGGTGGGGATTGCGACACCGGTGGGCGCTCAGGTCGGTGCGGCGATTTCTGGAGGTGCTTGTGCTGTTGTTGTTGTAGGAAACGACGACCTGGGGCCGCATACACGACGATGCAGCTTCGTATCTCGCCTAGCATGAGAAGCATCACGATATCGAGCAGCAATGGGTTTATTAACTTGATGAAGATCAAGGTTGCAGCTCGCCACATTCCTTACCGAACCCTTTTCCACACCATTCTCATCCTCGCCTTCCTGTTGCCGTTCATCTTCATTCTCACCGCTGTTGTCACTTTGGAAGGTGTCAACAAGTGCTCCTCATTTGGTACTCACTATATGCTGTTCTTCGCATTTCCAATTTCGGATTTGTTTTGATTGGAATTGACAGGATCTTGCTCTGGTGCTTTTTGTGTGTGTGGGCCATAGATGCAAATCTCTCATTGATTTTTTAAGCAGAATGAAATGAATCGTATTGAATGGATTGACTTGGTTGGTATTTTTTTTGGATTATTGGGTTCTAATGTGGTTGTTGAAAATTGAATCTTTTTGTTGGCAGTTTATGTTAGTTTGCTTGGTCTTAGAAGCAGGGTTAATAAGTTTGTGTCAAATTTTTTTTTCGTGGATTTCCTCTCCATAGAATTGGTTGAATCTGAATCGGTTTTGATGTTGGCCATAGATGATGAGCTACACGTCATGAACTTCTTTATGTTCCTATTTCTGATAATCTGCAATGTTGATATGTATTGAATACTATTGATCTGGTATTATAACATGCTCAAATAATCTTCCTCTTCATTTGCTGATTTAGTTGTATAAGTTAATTCTGGGTTTTGTATCAATTCGACAAGTTAATTCCAAATATTAATTGTCAGTGTTTGCATGAAGGTTTTGGTTCAGTTGAACTGAGTCCTGAACATATTGTAGTTGTCAAACATTTTTCCTATTAGTTTTTTTGGTGGGCATAATATCATCATTATTCTCTTGTTTTTATGTCCAAATTTAATTGAAGGCCTAACATAGGACAATTTAAGTGATCTATTATGTAGGTTCAGTATGAATTGTCCTTACTTGATTCTTGCCATATACTGTTGTGTTTATATTGTGGATCGTCCAATTCTTTTCTTGATTACTTTTGTTTTTCAGGTTGTTTAGGTAGGCGGCTTGGACCACGGTTTCTTCGTAAGGCTGATGATTCAGGGGTAGATAAATTTTTCTCATGCTATATACCCCCGATTATTCGATTTATATGTTTATTTATTCTGTACCGTGCTTATAAATAACTACCTTTTGTGGTGATGATGGTGCAGCAGAGACTTGTCAGAGATTTTCACAAGATTCTAAATCAAGTCAAAACTGAAGAGATCCCAGATGGTCTAAAGCTTCCACATTCTTTTAGTCATCTTGTTTCTGAATTGAAGAAGAACCAGTATGATGCAAGGACTTCTGCTTTCATGTTAAGGGCAATGGTATGTTGTATTCCTGATTATTTTGTTTGTATATTTTAAATGTAGAAATTGCTTCGAGAAAATGAGAGGGTCTTCTAAACTAAGGTCCATGTGTAGTGATTTTTTTTCATGTCACTGTTTACGCTTTGGCATTTTACCTTTAAAATCACTTATATGTTATATATAGCTAGTGTCAATAAGGTCCTAATCCTTTATATGTGCAAGTTTAACTAAGAACCCTTCTTTGTTCCAGTTACTTGTATTCTACATTGTAAAATAGTTATACTGTGCAAATGCATATTAGTCTCCAACAGGTTATTGTACTTGTAATCCTCAGTATTTATTTATTTCTCGTGGTCGGGGTTGATAGAAATATACTAATCTAGATGCATCCTAGTTAGCTGTTTAGACTCAACGAGTAGACTTAAACCAGAGCACTAGTTCTTTGCTAATCCTATATCAGTTATAAGCGATTTCTCGAAGTTTCTTTCACTAATATTAGCATCAAGGTGATGCCTTAACCCTCATGTGTTCATTCCCCTTCTTTTTTGTTATTATTTTTATGCACATTTGAGTGGTTTTCGTGTGTACGAGAGAGTTCTCAAAAATTGTTTCGACTAACATCAATAATTTTTTTTCAATTTGTTTCTGGTAACAGATAGAGAAACTTGAAAGGGAACTTAAGGAATCTAAATTTGAAGAGCTGATGAACAAACACTTTGCTGCAAGCTCCATACCAAAAGGCCTCCACTGCCTCGCTCTGCGCTTGACAGATGAGTATTCCTCTAATGCTCATGCACGCAGACAGTTACCTTCTCCAGAGTTACTCCCCGTGCTCTCTGACAACTCCTACCACCACTTTATCCTCTCAACTGATAACATTTTAGCTGCTTCAGTTGTTGTCAATTCTGCTATCCAGTCATCATTAAACCCCGAAAAGATAGTTTTCCATGTGATTACTGACAAGAAAACTTATGGGGGTATGCACTCATGGTTTGCATTGAACCCCACTTCCCCTGCTATTATTGAAGTGAAGGGCATTCACCAATTTGACTGGTTAACAAGAGAGAATGTTCCAGTGCTTGAGGCTGTTGAAAACCATAATGATATTAGGAGTTACTACCATGGGAACCACGTTGCTGGGGCTAATCTTAGCAACACAAATCCACAGACTTTTGCTTCAAAGTTGCAGTCTAGAAGTCCAAAGTATATTTCCTTGCTCAACCATCTTCGCATTTATATACCAGAGGTAATTAATGTTCAGACATTCCTTTTCCATTAATTTAGTTCTTGAAGTTTTGAAACTTTCTGTTCACGGAAAAAGGGATGAGAAAGACGGGGAAAAAAGAATAAGGAAAAGGGTTGTTACTATAGTGTGATTTTTCTATTTCTTTCTGGAAATAGTTATGCTGACAGTTTGTGTTACCAGCTCTTTCCAAACCTTGACAAGGTCGTCTTCTTAGATGATGACATTGTGATTCAGAAAGATCTTTCTCCACTTTTTCAAATGGACCTTGGTGGAAAGGTTAATGGAGCTGTAGAATCTTGTACCGGCGATGACGAGTTGGTAATGTCTAAGCGATTCAGGAACTACTTCAATTTTTCTCATCCCCTCATCTCAAAACATCTGGACCCCCATGAATGTGCATGGGCTTATGGGATGAATATATTTGATCTTCGTGCATGGAGGGACACAGATATAAGCGAAATTTATCACTCCTGGCTGAAAGAGGTAATAAATATCCTAATACTAAATTTCCCTTTCTGTACTACATTCTTCCATCCTGTTGGTTTGGTTTATAATGAGGATTAAGAAATCTTTAAGGGTTTATTTTTAATCAGGAACGAGAAACAGCAAAATATATTGTATTTTGGAAATTGAACACAGTTCCCTTATATGCCTTTCTGATATCACAATCTATTCAGGGATATCTTGTTATATACTGTCTGTATGTTAACATATATATTTATTTATGTACTTAAAGAGGGAAAACCAGAAGATTGGAAAGTTAAATATGAAATCTGGAAACTAATCATAGCCGTTAGATTACAATTTTTTCCAAACTTTAAGGTTAGAACATCCCAATGTAAAAACTTTTCTATCTAAAGTTACTCCAAATTTTGGTTTTCACCTGATTGTTTCTTCTTAGAGATAAACTAACTTTCTCATTTTTGGGTTTGGCCTAAGGGGGTGATGTAAGTTGAAGAATGTTAGGTTCATGACTAATTTTTGTCTAAATTTAAAACTTTCGAGACGGATAACAATAAGCACTGAAAATGTAAAATCTAGTGGACTAAAATTGCAATTGAGATTAAGATGAAAGTTCATTTGTTGGTTAATCGTTAATCCTCTCTAAATTAGTTGGTTGTATTCTGGTTATACGGACTGCATATAATCCTTGTTAAACAACAAATCAACTTGCAGATTCTTTTCTTAGATTGTAATATGTTATTTTGCAGAATCTTAGATCAAACTTAACTATGTGGAAGCTTGGGACGCTACCACCCGCTTTAATTGCATTTAGAGGTCATGTTCACCCAATCGATCCATCATGGCACATGCTTGGGTTAGGCTATCAACGCAACACCAACATTGAGAATGTGAAGAAGGCTGCAGTTATCCACTACAATGGCCAGGCAAAGCCATGGCTGCATATCGGCTTTGAGCATCTCAGACCGTTCTGGACCAAGTATGTCAACTATTCTAATGAATTCATAAGGAACTGCGACATCTTGGAGTCATAGCTGTTCAACTAGTGGAGATAAGAACAAAGAGACGGGACATGGGAAAGCTGCAAGTGATCAACATCAATGATTTCATAATGGCCCAAGGGAAGGATGGTTCCTGGTCCTGATTCATCTTATAGCCCCCTTCCCCAGAAGAAGTAGCCATTTTAGTTCCCAGTTCGGGATGACAAAGTAGTGAATAGGTATATGATGGTGCAGTGAAGATGACGACGGGTAGGACAGGTTTTCTAAGAGGCTCCTCAAGAGAATGTAAATCCTTTATTCGATTTGATCTTTGATTGTTATTTCTTGCTTGTTCTCATTTTTGTTAGTCTCAGCTATTCTTAAACATTGGACACATATTAAGGTGATTTATATAGGTTTAGGCCACGGAGATTGCTCTGTTACAGGTCCTATTGAACTTGGAAGCTGCTCTTAGGTTGTATGATTCACGAAATACATATGATGTGTATAGGATCTTTCTTCAGACAAGATATTTTTGTACTAAATATCATTATTATAATAGTTTTTGGGAATAATTGTAAAAAGTATAGTGTGATATTCGTTTTTTTGCAACTTGTATTCATCGTGTTTTCTTTAATGAAATAATGTCAAATTTTTATATATTAATAACAAGATTACACACATGACAAACAAACATATGATAAACCTACTTTTCTCATCCCGTATTTTGTTGGCTTCTGATTATGCAATGTTTATTAAATAACATAATTTTAGATTTGACTTTAATCATGACTCATAATTATACCGAGTTCATATTAACAAATTCATCAAAATAAATAAATTAATTGGGTAAATTACAAATGCATACCCTGAAGTTGTCACCTTTAATTGATGATTACCCTGAAGTTCAATA
>JAYMTN010000666.1:0-15291 GCA_036897425.1 Erodium trifolium | reverse complement strand
TATATAATTCTGTTAGTTTTATAACCCCAATGACTCAAAACGATCGTGGACCGAACATAAGGGTATCAAATCAGACAAAAAAATCAATAGGGTACCAAATCGATCGTGGACCGAACATATGGGTACCAAAACGTATTTAACCATAGATAAATTATTAGAGAATACAAGCATTCTTATATCAATTTCTTTAATTATAATTATCTCCTGCTGATTATGTACCCAAATAGATGATTTTGTATACGATATATACTCACATTGTAATTGTCTAAATACTTTACGCATCAATAAAAGCATTATGCAATTATTCATCCCAATTCTATATGGCATCAAATATCTCACTCAATTGATTCGCCAACAATCGTGTCATCTTCACCATGTCCAAATTAACTCAAATCCTTACCATCCCCAACCCACAAAACCCTACTCTAACACTTCAACTCATAAACATACCCTATCAATCAATCAATCAATCATCAAATTGACTTCACGCACTACATAGCGTGGAAAATTCAATTTGAGGAACTCCTCATAGGTTGTGATCTCTTCAAATATATAGATGGTTCTTATCCTTGTCTACCAAGTACCATTATCGAGAAGGATGCTGAAGCATCCAACCCTGCATTTCTTCCCGAATTCGACAAGATAAACTATTGTTTGACACTCTTGTCGGTTCCATATCTCCTATGCTCATTCCCTACGCCCAACAAGCGACCACCTCCTATGAAGCATGGAAGAAACTTGATCACACGTATGCACGCCCGATCCGTGGTCACATAAAAAAATCAAATACCAGACCAAGCGAGCCACTAAGGGCTTTTAATCAGTCTATGATTACTTGCAGTACATCAAGTGTCGCACCGGTCAACTTGATGCTCTCAATTAACCAATGGACAATGAAGATGTCATTACCAAAATATTTGAGGGACTCGATGACGACTATCGTCACATTGCTCAAATTGTCGAAGGGCGATACAATCTAATTTTTTTCGATGAGCTTCTTGAGAAACTCATCAACATGGAACTCTCTCTCCAACACACCCAAGTTGCGCCCCTGTCCCATCTAGCCACGACACAGGCTGCATCAGCACGACATTCTGGTCCTCACAATTCCTCATCAACCCAAAAGCAGCCCACGCACTCTACTTCTTGAAGACAACCACTACAATATGCACCTCGTAAGTAGCATCCTTCACCCTTCTAGGGAATGTCGCATCAACAACGACCATATCTTGGAAAATGTCAAGGATGCTTTCCATAAGGCCACGCGGTCGCTCAGTGCCCCTTATTCCAACTTGTGTCGGCCTCTTCACACGGCGCTGCTCGTCACTTTTCCAACGATAGATCTTAATAGAAACCAAACGCCCATATTTCCATGGCGTCAGGCACCGAGAACCCAACCTGACTCCTTGACAGTAGTGCCTCTCATTATTTCACTACGGACCTAGAAAACCTCTCCCTTCATGCTCCATATGTTGGCTCTGACCGTATCGAAATCGACGATGGTACTAGGTTACACGTTTTAAAACTGGTTCAGCCTCTATTCAAACCCCATCTCATACCTTTCAACTATACGATGACTTATTAATATTATCCATAAACGGCAACCTAATATCTATATCACAATTTTCCAAAATGAATAATACATGAATTGTGTTTTTACATTCTTATTTTCTTGTGAAGGATCTTCTATCAGGGACAACACTACTGGAAGGAAACCTAAAGATGGTGTGTATGAACAACTAGTTTTGTTAGTTTCCTCTCATCTCTCTGCCTTCATTAGCACCAAAGTGTCTTCGTGTGACTGGTACCGTCGCGGGATCCACTAGTCTTGCAGCTTACTTGTCTACTCATGACATCACCCACCTCATTTACCCTCCTCACACTCCAGAACATAATGGTTTCTCTGAGCCTCGCCATCGTCACACTGTTGAGACTTGTCTCTTTCTTCTCTTCAAATCCTACCTACCACTCCGAGTCTAGTCGTATGCTTTCTCTACTGCAATGTACCTCATTAATCGCCTTCCCACAACCACTCTTCAAATGTCATCACTATATCATAAACTTTTTGGTTATCCACCCAACTACTTCAAACTTAGAGCCTTTGGTTGTGTGTGCTATTCGTGGCTTCGTCCATAGTTTCCTCATAAACTTCCTAGCCGATCTACCCCGTGTGTCTTCCTCGGTTACTCTCTCACTCAAAGTTCCTATTTTTTCTTTGACCCACACACTCAAAAGCTCTTCGTCTCATGTCATGTTCAATTTTTTGAGTTTGAATTTCTCACGTCTAAATACAATCCTCATCTCGCTCACCCCACTGACCTCTGCTATGACACTTGGCTCCCATCTTGTGTTCTTCTACTGGCTTCATACACATCGCATGGGGTTCCTTCCAGCCAGTCCCTGCCAATTGGACCTGCTCCGCCCACCCCCATGACAGTCCTTGCCACCAGCCCCTTCCATCCCTAACCCACCTCTAACATCACATAACCCCACAAACCTTACCTATCCTCCCATCAACACAAGGCCTCTCTTACTCCCCACCGTGATACATGTACCTGTCATTGAGTCATATTCTCTGGCCTCCTCATCACCCCTTGACCAAGCTTTGGAAGGTCCACTATTGTCGTCTTCAGTATGCACATTGCCTATAGTTACCCGCTCCCGAAACAACATCTCTAACCCTCTACCCCACCAAACTTTCCTTTTACATTAAGCGCACTTCTATAACTCAAGCCATCAAGGATAGCAGATAGCGGCAAGCTATATCTGAGGAATTTCATGCTTTGGTTCGTAATGGAACTGGGGAACTGCTACCTCCCAATGATGTGGATAATATTATTGGTTGTAAATGGATTTTTCGTATTAAGCGCTTGTCCGGTGGCTCTATTGTGGCAAAGAGTTTTCACCAACGATCTGGGGTAGACTTTCATGAGACTTTCAGTCTAGTGGTTAAGCCATCTATGGTTCAACTTGTCCTCTCCCTCACCGTGAGTTGAGTTTGGGTTCTTCGTCAACTCGATGCCAATAATGCCTTCCTCCAAGGCACCCTCGCCGATGACGTCTACATGGCTCAACCTTAGGGTATTTTTATGGCAATAATCCTCACCATGTCTGTAGATTGCGTAAGGTTATGTACGGCCTCAAGCAAGCTCCTCGGGCTTGGTACAATGAACTCCGCCAATTCTTAATTCCCTCTCGCTTTGTGAACTCTGTTGCGGACACATCCTTGTTCATTTTCAACGACCAAGGTACATCCATTATTTTGTTGGTCTATGTTGATGATATCATCATCACAGGTAACATCACCGCATTTGTCACAAACTTCGTCTCAGTTCTCGCTCACCATTTTTCCCTTAAAGAGCTTGTAAGTCTTCATTACTTCCTTAGGGTTGAGGTTGTTCCTCGACCTACTAGACTTCTTCTTTCATAGAGATGATACATTTTCGACTTACTTTCTCAGATTAAGATGACAGATGCATGCCCTGCTGCAAATCCACTTGCCACCACTCCTCTTCTGTGTTTTCACTTTAGGACGACTCTTAGTGACCCAGTAGAATTCCGAGCTATGGTTGGGAGCCTTTAGTACCTCTTACTTACGTGTCCTAACATAAGTAAATGCACTGTCCAACCATTGACCACTGGGATACTGTTAAACGAGTGTCGCGCTATCTTTATGGCACTATTGATCACGACATCATGCTACACAACTAATCTCCATATACTCTACATGCTTACCTTGACACAAATTGGGCTAGTCACGAAGACTACTTCACTTCCACCAGCGCATACATTGTGTATCTAGGCCGTAATCCGATCTCATGGAGTTTATAAAAGCAACGTATTGTCGCTCGCTTCTCTACCGAAGCTGAGTATCGATGAATGGCCTCGACTGTAGTTATGGTTCAATGAATCATGGCCCTTCTCCGTGAACTTAGCTTCACCTCCACATAACAACTGGTCATATATTGTGACAATGTGGGCGCCACAAGTCTCTGCTCCAACCCTGTCTTCCATTCTCGTATAAAACATGTGGCTCTTGAGATCTAGTTCAAGCCGGTACTCTAAGGGTTTCACATGTGTCATTAACAGATCAATTAGCCTATGCTCTCACCAAACCCTTGGCTCGCACACGCTTCCATGACTTGATCAATAAAATTGGACTTTCCCTTAGGAGCTCCCTCGGGTAAGAGGTATATTAAAGAATGAAATCATTCTAATATCAATTTCTTTAATTATAATTATCTACTACAAAATAATCCTTTTATTATAATTATCTCCGGATGATTATATACCCAAATAGATTATTCTGTATACTATATGTGTTCACATAATAACGGTATAAATGATCTATATAGGCACTTTAGATCTACCTCCTCGGCTTCACTCGTCGGTCGTCCACCTTTTCGTTTTCGACGTCCCTGGTCAGGATCTGTTGTGTGACTTGTTTCTAGACCTTTGTGGTCTTAGATCGAGGCGGATCTGGTTGGGTAGCGTTGTTTCGATGGGTGGCCGAGTCGATGGAGGTGGGGCTCGCGGATTTCGGCGATTTATTCTAGTGATTTAGGCGCCTCGAAGATGAGCCTCGTGGGACGCATTTCTCGGGTTGTATCCGTAGATCGTGGGTTTGGCTGGAAAGGTGCTTTTGCTGGGTGACCTTTGGATTCCGGTGTGTGCTCTTCTCTGGTCATCAGCAATTACAGATCTGTGGGCTCGTGGTTCTCCTCTGGTTCAACCGCATCTTTTCTCATCGTGGGAAGGGTTTCTAAGCTTGGATTCGCTGTGGATGGAGCTTCGTTTGTGGCTCTGGTGGTGCCTACTTCCTCAGGTATTGTTCTCAGATCTCCCCTCTCCGATTCCACTTGGATGAGAGTAGTTGGTACTTCGGTATGGCTTCTCCTATGCACTTCATCCTCTGTCTACTGTTTACTCTCCACTTCTCCCTTCCTTTTAGTCCTCTTTTCCTCGTGTCCTTGTTATAGGACGGGGACTCACGGTCGGGGTTGGCCACCGTGGGCGGTTTTAAGCCATGGGCTTTGTTTGAGGAATTTCTAGGTTGGGTTTTGTGGGGGATAGACGGTAGATCAGAGGTCGGGTGTATATTGTCCTGCCCCCCATTTTGGGCTGCAATCGGTGTAGGCCGGTTGGGAGGTTCCCTGTTGGTACCTTTGGGTTGGGTGGTTTTGGACTAAGTTGGGAATTCTACTGCTGCGACGTGGAGGTGCTGAGTTTGGGTTGATTTAGGTGTCTGGTCGACTCGGTTTGCGTCTGTTTGTCTTTTTCCCTACTCTTCATTGTGGTGATTTCTGAGTTACTAGACTCGGTTTTATGGTTTTGTCTGCTTCTGGTTGTGCCATTGATGGTCGTGGTCTCTAGTTGGACTTGTTTCTGTAGCCCCTGGTTGGGCATTGGTTAGTAAGGGTTGAGGTTGTGCACTAGAAGCCAATCCTCGGGGATATTCTGTTGCCCCTTGTTGTGCTTTTGTTAGTTTGTACTCATTGTTTTTATGTTGGCTTTAGGCTTGTCTGTTAGTTTCCCTTGTCGGGTAGTTCTGGAGACTGTGCTCGATGCCAGTACTCTCGTTTGGGTGCTTCATGTAAGTTAATCTGGGTATAGGCTTTTGTTAGACCCTTCTTTATGCTGGTTATTGTTGATGTTGAGGTTCCCGTTAGGAATGCTCTGTGTTTGTACTTGTTCTGAGGGCTTGCCCTTGTCCTACGGCTTCACTTTGAAGCTGTTGGATTTAATAAAAGAAATTACTGATAAAAAAATGAAAGCATTGTGAAATTATTCATCACAATTTTGTATAAATAATGTTTAAAATCATCTTCTGTCTAGTACTTATTTCTCTAGTCTTCATGTTTCAATCTCTTTGCTCAACGTTTCCAATTTATTTTTCAACTTATTCACTTTTAAATGTTCTTATTTCGAAAGAAACGAATCTTTTGTTGTTATTTGATTATTTTATATTGAAACAATTGTAATTTTTTATTTAAAATTATATTTTCATTTTGTGATTTTTTAAACTACTTTTTTATATTTTCTTACTTTTACTTTTTATTTTTAAATTTAATTTTTTATTAATGTGTGACATAAATTTAACATGTCAGAAGAAATTCAGCTGAACAGAGTGTCTAGAGAGAGAGTCTTCGACCCCTCTCCAGAAATCCTAGCTTTTCACAGCCGTCGCAACCCACCGTCCTCCCTCCCCCTCCTCCGCCGGCGACAGTCCTACTTCCTGGTTATGGATGTCGCCGGCGGTGGCCTCAACCCACCGTCCTTATCCCTTTTTTAGTCTCCTCGCCGTCCTCAATCCGACAGATTCCCTTGCTCCCGTGAGTTTCTCTGGTCATCGTCCCGTTGTTGTGGGTAGATCTGGTTCGATTCTTCAGATTTGGCCTTCTTTGCGGCCTTGCGTGTCCGTCTCCGGCCTTGGATCGTTCAAGTTGATGTCCCGGTTTGAGACTCGCTTGGTGGTCTGTGGCTCGATGATTCGGTCTCTTCGTCTCGCGATTCTTGTTGTGGTGCCTCTCTTTCTGGCTGAAGATTTGCTACTTAGCTCAGGTGCTAGATCCGGAACCTCGCTCAGATATGGTCGTTGGGCTGCGAGATCTGCTCCTCTGGTGGCTCTCCTCTCTCCGGACACCGTTCTCTTTTCTTGGTAAGGCTAGTGCGACTTTGTGTCAACTTCCTTTACTCTTGATCTTCCTCCTTCCCCGTCAGATTTTCTACCTCGTTCTTGGAACTTGGCCTCTCCTCCTGTGGTCGTCGGGTTGGTGTTGGCCGCCGGCGAGATCTCGGTTCCTCCGAGATCTGAGAGAGCAGATCTGTCGGTTCTTCTAGCTTCCTCTTCGTTTAACTAATTCCCTTCCCCTTGATGTCTACTCATAATCTTCCTTCCCTTAACCAATTTTGAGTCAAGGCCCCATGGTTGGTGTTGACCTCTATGGGGGGATTTGCCTAACGGCCTCTTGAAGATCTATGGATAGGTGTTGAGGGTTTTGGTTCTGGTTTTTATGGAGTGGTTGTTAGTTGACCTGTCCTCCCCTGCGTGGGTCACTGCCGGGTCTTGGCCGACGGTGAGTTACCTCTTTGGGTAATAGGGTGTCGGGTGAATTGGTTGGTGGAGTTCGAGGAACTGGTTTGCGGTGCTGGATTGGTTTGGATGTTTGTTGGTCTTGGGGCTCTGTTTCTTTTTCTTTTTTTTCGTTTGTCTCTTTTTTTTTCCTCTCGTGCTTAATGTTTGTTAATCTTGGGTACTTAGACCTTTTTCTAACTTTTGCTGCCTAGTTCCGTGGGTTAAGACTGTGTTGTCTTCCCTGTTTGTGCTTCACTTCTATTATTTCCGGGTATTCAGGCCTCCTTTCTGTTGCACTTGGGTTTGATAACAACACAGGCTCTCTACCATCCTCACTCTCATCACAAGCTTCTGGTTCATGAAGCTTGCACTTGGATTTTTACTCATTCACAGGGATGCTTACTCAAGGCTACACAATTGTGGCTCACTCACAACACTTGCTTCTGGTACATGAAGCATGCTCATCTTGCACTTGGATCTTTCCTCTCATTCACAGGGCTGCATAATTCTGCTGCATTATCACAAGTTGTTCAAGAAATTCAAGAATTTGGCTCTTGGTTTTCTTTCATTGTACTTTCATTTTGGGGATGGGTAGTTTGCTTTGATGTTGTTTCCTTTCGAGCAATTTCTCTTAATCTGTAGCTGGGTTGGGATTTATTGTTCTGTATCTTTTACCTCAGAAGACAATTTTGCTTTCGCTGATAAAAAAAAAATCAGCTGAACTGTGGATGGTGAAACAAAACTGAAGTTATAAAGCTTTGAAGTTTCAATAGCAATTTGCAACCATATGTGGGACTGATTCATACCTGTTGTAGTAGTTCCTACATTTCCTGAGTGAAAACTTGAACTATATTCTATCAAGTTTCATTTAGTCGATCCATACAAATTACAATATAAACATGTATAATTCGTGTATTAAGAAACAAACCAAATGTTGTTAGAGACTAATTAATATATACAGATGTATGAGTTGATCGCTAAAATAAATAGAAAAAACACGCATGCGTATATTACATTAAAAAAGTCAGTCATCCAGCAATGACGAAAGGCAGAACAGTCAACATGAAGATCTCATATGTGAAGGTGGCAGATCCTGTGTACGAAGTATCCTTCTCCTTGAATTTCTCAGTCAAACCCTGTTTTTTTAAAGGAAAATATATTAGTAATAATGCAATGCGTTCGGGACGAAAACAAAAGACACGAGGGAGAAGCCCGATACATAACACGAGCATGCCAACGAGGACACTTCAAACTAAAGCCCAACAAAGGGTGAACAAAGGTCTAATAACCTAAATTTATCTACCCAGAAGCATGGGTGTCAACAGTCAAATTATATATAAATATATAGGAACATAATCCGGTGTAAACAGAACCTTATTCTATAAAGTTGTAAACTCATTAAGAAGTTGGAACATCGAATGCATGAATTTGGAGCATAGAGTTTTGAATCTAGATCTTACTTATTCCATATTCAAGATAACTTTACGATGAGTTTACAGTTTATATAATAAGATTAGTTCTGATAAAAAAAATATATAATAAGATTAGTTTACACCCAATTATACCCCTATATACATATGAAGAAAAACATCGTAGCTAAGAATATGGAAACTAGTGGGAAAAAAATTGTCAGTCGTAACGGTAACTAATTTTTCATTTGCACCGGGTTAAAAATGGACAAAAAATGTTGATTGTTCATCACGTGATGGTCATGTGTGATGGTGCGAGGCCATCTTTTTATAATGCCCAAAATACCCCCACTTACATGCCACAACAGTCCATACAGTAATTATATCAATTATAAATAGCAATAAGAAGAGACTGAAAAGTTACATATAGAGTAGATTTTGATTTACCTTAACAATCAAACAGCACCTATTATAACAAAAAACACGATACATGAGTTAAGAGAAACAATATTGAAGTACGTAGGTAAAAAAAAAAAAAGGGGGGAGAGAAGTACATACTCGACGAAGTTATCGTATTCGATGGCCTTGTTTGCTCCTCCGCTTTTATCGTACTTGGAGACGAGCAAGTCCAAAATGACGGGCGAAACAGCGAAACCAAGACTGAGAAGTGCATCCCTCAATTCATTCATATCGATTTTACCACTCCTGTCCTGGTCGAATCTCTCGAACTTGCTCTGTCAGCCGATACAAATTCAGTTGAAAAAACTTGAATAAAATTGAATTTGATAAAAAGGATAATGGCAAAAAATTTAAATGAACTCCGTTGTGTTTTGTAAATATTATCAGTGGATTACTTTTGTTACAAATGACATCCTCCAATTGTTTTCCGTCTGTAAACCCGTTGCCTTTAACAAAAAATTGTTATGTGACAAGCACGTGATCAGTTTTATTGACAAATATAATTTTACCCTTTACATTATAAATGTTTTGCAATTTGCAATCATCTTTTTTATTTGAATTGACAAACATATTCATTGTGATTCGAATATGTGACTTCAAGGAGATGAGAACATGAAAAATAGCTTCACCATCAGGTCAACTCCAATGGGCTGGAACTTGTAACTAATCCTCATATATACTCGTTTTATAATTTGGAACTCAAAGTTGACCTTGTTTTATAATTTGGAACCCAAAGTTAACCTTATCTGCATACGGAAAATAGTTTGAGGATGTCATTTGACAAAAATAAGCTACCTACTTATTTACAAAATACACACAATTCATTGCAAGTTTTTACCCTCATCCCTTAATAAAATTGTAGCATACCCTCCAAATCTGTAGACTGTAGAACAGTGCACTGAATTCCTTGGGCCCTAAGTATGTCACCACAAAAATCAATTTCAAATCAAAGAAAAAACAAATTTCAAAATGACAGATGTCAGGAGCCGTTTAAAAGTGGCCCATAGTACATGTAACAAAGTATAATTATAATTGAGCCCTTCAATTATCCGTTGAGATTTTAATTGAGTTGATCCTCTGAGTAGAGTTTGTCATCAGATTTCCGATCAAGGCTCAATTTAGCACGGACGAATGTAGAGGCGTAGAATTTGAGGAAAAAGAGAGGAGAAAGGTTACCGATCTGCTTGGTGTTGGAATTGGTGAAGGAGTACATGAGGAGGTGGACGGTCCTGATGCTGAAGCCGTGGTTGTAGGAGGACAATGCCCTATGCAGCTCGTTGTCGTCGATGAAGCCGCTCCCGTCCTGGTCCGCCATCTGGAAGCACGCCACCACGTTCGGGTCCGTGTTCGGCGGGAACGTCGACGGCACCAGCGCCGCGAACGGGCTCGCGTAACCCGCCGGAGGGTACGCCACCTGCGGGCGGGGCCCGCCGTACGAGTGAGGATTGTTGTCCTCTAGGGGCGGTGGGGCGTAGTGCTGCTGCTGATGAGCGCCGCCGTAGGGAGCGGCGTTGTAGGGCTGGCCGTAACCGTAGCCCGGAGGAGGGGTGTGTGGGTAGCCGGACATTTTTCGGATTCGATTGCGTGACCGTTTGTTTTGTTTGGTGGTGCCCGGAGATGTTTATATATATAGACGGGCTTATGGGCTTCAGCGATTGGGCCGACCGGTCTCCTAAATGAAGACAACCTCGTTGACATTGACTAGGAATACGGGACATTTTGACTTTCTACATGTGGATATGGGCGAGACGTCAACGTGTTATCCAATAGATGCCTTTCTACCTTTGACTTCAACAATGTATAATAATGTGTTTTTGGGTTAATTACGGATATTTATATAAATATAAACATATTATTAAACTTTCTGAAAATGAATACAGTAAACATTTCAATGTTATTTTTTTTAATATAACGAAATTATTTACATTATTCAAATCTTAAAACTACATCAAGCTTGAGTCTAACTATGAAATGAAACTCAAAACTAAACTAACTAGTCCAAATCTAAACTCAACTCTATAAAGAGGCATTTGACTAAACGAAATGTCACATAAATGATCACATCGGGTCAAAAACTAGACCCCAACAATACAGGTATGACTGCGAAGGGGCATCTGTTGTCGTGGTTGGACGGTGGTCCGTTGTTATTTACGACACTATTGGGCTACCAGCAATGTTCTAAATATCGCTATACGCTAGTCGGACAATTGAGACTTCTGGGGATTAATCAAATAAATCGGGTCAGCCAAGGGGCACCTAGGCGGAGTTTGGTCAGGATTTTTAGAACACTGGCTACCAGTACCACCACCGAGCAATTCGCTACCTAACGGTTCAGATGCTTTAATGAGGGTGTTGATAATGAGATAGAGAAGACAAAGTTTAGTCGGACAAAGCTGTTTCAGTGGAGTAAGTCAATTACTTCAACAACGTTACCGAGGAGAGTAAAGCTGTTCCAGCTTCTAACAATCAAACCCTGACAAAGCCAAGGAGTTCTCAAACCTCTCTTATGGTCTGAAATGGTTGATGAGTATTTGGGCAGAAATTAGGGTTCGTGTCTTTGAAGAAGCAATGTAGAAGAGAGGGAGAAGAGTAGAGAGAGAAGGAGAAGAGATGAGAGAGAGATGATTGATAAATGAGGTTTATGCCTACCTCCTTCATTCAACTGGTTCTCTTTTGTAAAGAATCTACAATTGAGAAGATGTTTACAAAACTATTGGAATAAGGCTTGGGCTAATCAATACGAAAAGCCCAACCATCCCCATAGCCCACTGCAATACAAAGCCTAACTATTTATAATAACCCAATCTGAATTGTGACTCATAACAACCTCCTACAAATTTAACACCATAGATCAGAATAATGTTTAGTGAGAAAGACTTATATCCATAGCTCATATTATCAAACTTGAGTTGACCATAAAGCAAACTGAGTTTACATCCATAACGATAATCTCATACCAAATCAAACCATGTAGTGCAATGTTTTATTGTCGACTAAACACCAAGTACTGAACACAAGTTCTGCTAAGGAACTAGTTTCAGGATACTAGATCCTTGAACATGACCGTCATGGGAGGTTAAGAGCTTGAGCATGGTGGCGGATGTGATCATCAATGAAGGTGGAAATAAAATAGTAAGAGTGATCATAACCAGGCTGTAGCCGGAGGAGGAGAGGAACTTTAGCATTTCTGCATGCCTCTTCGAACTTGCCCGGCAGTAGCTGATCATGATAGAACTTGTCATCCTCACCCTGCACACAACCACTAGCTGTTAACGAAAGCAATAGCAACAAACCTTAATCAAACTAGATTGCAACCAATGTAGAAATGACCAGAACATTAAGGCTTTTACAAGTAAAATAATATATGATCATGAGTACCAGTGTAATAGAACTCTGAAACCATCTTCTACATGACCAACTTTCTTTAATGGCATTTCATTAGTAGCATCTGATTAAATAAAATGATAAATTGCACATAACCACCTTTATGAATTGCCTACAAACACATAACCCCATAGTAAATTTCCCACTAAAAAATCACTACCCTTATGTGCACCATTGTACATAACGCCTAGTAGGAGTGGCTTAAGCGATTTTTGGAACATTGCTTACATGTGAGTGTAAATTTCAAGATATCCCAAAACTACTAACGGTTTACTCATCCGATTTCAATTTGATTCTGTTCTCGAAATCCACCACGGAATCATATTGAAATCGGAAGATTTAAGGAAGAGAACAAGTAGTTTTGGGACATAATAAAATTTTGAACTCATATATAGGTTGCGTGACGAAAAAAAAACAATTTTGTTATGGTTTCTGTTCATTTTGTATGAAGGCAACTTGTGAAAAATCACAAGGGTAGTCAATTGTCTGTGGAAAATTTACTATTGGGTCAGATGTTTGTGGAAATTTACTATGGTGTGATGTGTTTGCAGGCAAAAGGTAGTTCAATTCATAAAGGTAGTTATGTGCAATTTATCCCAAATAAAATTATGGTACACCAGGTGAATTTTACATGAAATATATTGTTTCCCTAACCTGATCAATTAGAATTGTTGCAGAAACATCACGGAACTTTGAGACAAGGCATGCAGCGTCGTATTCCTGTAATTTCAAGTAAACCTCATAAGATACTATGCCAACAAACAAAGTATTATTCCGTCAAGTGAGTTTCAAAGATCACTGAAAAATTCTTACCTCCCAGTCGGCTTTGTTGCTACCAAGATAATTTGAAAAAGCCTTCTGCCCCCAGGGACAGTTCATGGGATTAGCAATTGGTGCAAAAGCAGACACAGACTGGAAAAAACAGAAGAAAAAGGCTTAAGAACCACAGTATTTAAGGTATATTCCTAAAATAAAAGTTAACATTGTTGATCACAACATACAAAAACAAAATACAACAAAATAGAAACATTTCTACAATTCTTAAGGCAGTACCACACTCACTGTGTGTATACAAATATGAACATATCCAAAATTATGACTTCACTTCACTCATAACCTAGCATTTGACCGAAATATATACAAGTTTATTTAAGTTGCCTATGGAGTAAACTTTGTAATCAACTACCTTATACTTGTCAAGGTTTTTTAGGTAGATTGTCAGGGCACCATGTCCGCCCATAGAATGGCCAGATATAGATGCTCGTGATGTATCAAGCTGAGGAAAGTTTTCACTCAGAAGTTTTGGTAACTCCTTTACCACATAGTCATACATGCGCCAGTTCTTCCACTTCTCTTGAGTAGCATTGAGATAAAATCCAGCACCTGGTAGGAAAAACATATAACATCCGTCTAGTGTGCACTATAAAGCACAATTCATAACAAATGTTCACTAGTAGCAGTAAGTAAGGTCTATACACATTTTATCAGCCAAATTGGACTGCAGAACACTAAGTTCTCATATCTCCGTTGTCTGAACAGATAAAAATGGAAGCAGCACATTCTCATATTTGCTAGGAATGAAAATGCGTTCTTGAAACAGTTGGCTAAGAACAAAACCAAATCCATGCTTAAGCATTTTGCTAACTGAACTCGCCCTTAACATCTTGTGTAAGATCCACACTGCCTTCATGAAGTAATTAACATTTTCATTTGAATATAAATTACCAAAATGTCCCATGTGTCACACATACCTACACCAAAATCCCAGCTATCCGCTTCACCATCCACGTTCAGGCCTCCTGTAAAAAATTATGGTGATAAACTGTCAGATCTTCCTATTTCACCCCCAAGTTACCACTCCATTATCTATTTTTAGGATAATTAAATGGGGCAAAGTGCTACCAGGTTGCAAATATAAATTGTGACAATGAAAACATATCGAAGATTAGCAGCATAGCCAAATTACTTTGTACTCAACTCAACAATGTTGCCAACTTACTTGGAGATGTATCAGGAGCAATTAAAGCCACGCCTTCACTTGAAGCAGCTCGTTGAGCTCCAGATTTTATTATGAAGTTCTCGTCTGTGCATGTAAGACCAGACAGCCAATAGAGCACCTGTTCATTAATGAAAACAAAACCATTAAGAATGCTAAAATAAACAATACATAGACACATAACAAGAGATTGAAATATGTTTAGCTGTTTTGATCTAGCAAATACCTTCCTCATGAAAAAAGCGAAGAAAATCAATTAAGTTCCTACTATGCGTGCAAGGAGTAAGAAAAATGAACATACTATGATCCTTGGCATGACGAGTAAATTAAGTTGAAGTTAAGGATACCAGCTAGGTTAGGACACAGTCATGCCTCTAATGGAGCGCAACAATTGAAGTATAGCAATAGGTCCTTTTTCAATCAGCCTCAATTAATTCTAACCTTTCATTGCATTGCAACAGGCAAGCATGTGTACCAACTAGTTCACCTGTAACTCAGCCACTAATCAGCAATTTTGCTTAAGCATCTACAATGATCTACTAAATAGAAGTTCAGATTTTGGAAGAACCCAAGTCAAATATACGCACTAATTTGGCCAAAAAAAAATGCGTCAAGCGAATCGAAATAGTGGATCAACAATAAAATTTACCAATCAACTCCAAAGTTATCAACAAACCAGTTAAACAATCACATCCGAAGAACAAAACAACACATATAAAAAAAGTTTGATCTATATACAAGTGATGACAGTTTATAACTGCGATACAGTGATAAATCCATCGGATGGGATAAAAATGAAATTTTGGGACAATTGCATGCAAGGAAATGCGAAACCCAGATGGAGAAATTGGAGGGACTCACAGGCGATTTGTGGGAAGGGGACGAAGAAGGAGAAGGAGGGAAGTAGATGGAGAAGGTCATGGAGCAGCCGAGGGTTTCGTAACAGCAATAAAGCACGGGAGCAAGAT
>JAYMTN010000665.1:0-15292 GCA_036897425.1 Erodium trifolium | reverse complement strand
AAGTGAAGAGGTATTAGGGTATTGAAAACATATTTGGTATTTTCTGAATTTTTTTTGTCATGTGCCTGATACGTGTCTATTTCTATTCAAAATTAAATGGAAAAGACTAAATTGAAAATAAAACTTTTTCAGAATAGCGAAAAAAATAATCTAGAGTACTAATTTGAAAATAAAATTTCCCATAATAATGAATGAAAAATTTCCAAACCATGGTAGCTTAACAAACTTTATGCCAAAATTCTCTCACGCTTGTCGTGTGCCTCTCTCGAGAAAATCCTAGACTAGCTACGATGTCTACTCCCTCTGTAACTGTAGCACCACCAGCCACCGTTGCTGTCTCATCGCCACCTGCACAACCAATAACGTTCTCTACAATGTCCTTAAGTGATGTCCTGACCGTCCCACCGCCGTGTCCTTCACACGAGGTTATCAGCCCTCTTACGGCACGACACAGAAGAAAAACCAAAGTCGCGCAATACGACTCAATCCCCTTTCCACCTCTTCCCCCACCGATCACCACCACTACAATCATGTCGTTCTCCCCGGGCCTTACTCTGCCGGCACCCCTCTCCATCAAACCAAAGTGACGGCGATCGGTGAAAACCCTAGCCCTAACTTTTGCCACAAGTAACCCTAAGATGGATCCTAACTCGTTTCTTCAAGACAGTCCCGAGTCTTTGAGGGGTGGGGCATGAACATCACTACATGTTCTGATCCCGCTCCCATTCCTCGTAACTACTCCAGTGATTCAAGTACTATCGGGAAAGGGCATGGTGGCCAGATCAAGGGATGTTTCTCCGATCCCTGTTGACTCGCCGACCACGTTTGTCTTGGTGCCTTCGCGCTTGGTGAGATCATCCATGGCTAGACTGCAAAAAAGCCTCTCCATATGTTCTTTTGAGGTGGAGGACGACATGGAGGTGGTAGTCCCATTCAACCCGGTAGACCCGGCTACTTTTTTGGCTCGCCAAAGTTTTGGCATGCTCGGGAAACTACTAACCCCACGGCCTCCCCGGAAGGATGTCATGCTTAGGATCATTACCAAGGCATGAGGTCGCTCGACATCAGTTTGGGTCGTCCAGGATGTTGAACCGGGCGTATTCGCATTCTACTTTGAGTCTCAGGAGGCGCGGACATGGTTTCGTGGAAACGAACCCTGATGCTTTGATGGTCACCCATTACTGCTTGGGAACATTGACCCAATGGCCCGTGATTCCCCCAGCTTGGACCGTCTGCAGATTTGGGTCCATGCCAAAGTAATACCGCCATTGGTAGGGATAAAAACGACTATAGAGACAATTGGGGCTGCTCTGGGAGTTTATGTGGACGTTCACTACGACTAGTGGGGTCTTTCTTAGCGAGGGGTGGTCAAGGTACGCTTCTGGCACCCTCTGGAGTGCCCCCTGTGCCGATCTCTCCTCCTGCGGTTCCGAGAGTTTTGGGACCCGGTCCGGGTCTCCCTGACCTATACTAAGCTGCCCACTTTTTGTTTCAACCGTGGGAGGATTGGCCATGGCGCTCAGGATTGCGTTTGGGTGACACCTGGAATCCCTCGCTTTGACGCCTTGCTAGTGGAGTTCAAGGCAAACCACCAGGGCAAGAACTATGCTATAGATTAGAAGATCAAGGAGTCCTCAATCATCCCACCGGGGTGTGCAGCTTTGACCCTGAACACGGTACATAAGGAACCCTTACCTCGAGGAAGGGGACCGATTGTAACCCCGAACATTCTACCTAACTCATAGGGTATAGTGGACAGGGTCGAAGATCCAGGTTGGAGCCCTCATCAAGTGGGTCAACTGACAAATCAGGGGATACCTTATTTGGGGTGCTAAGGATGAAGAGGGGGTCAGCTAGAGAACCCCGTGAAGGTCAAGCGAAGGCTGGTAAGCAACATCGTCAGGAGGAATGATAAACAACCCGGGCTTCAGGAACCATATATATCCGGGAGGGTTTCTCGACTAAAGCCTGTCCTCCCCTAGATATTGTTGAGTTTAGGTTCGATCGTACACCTCACGACAATAAGAGTCCCCCCATAGGATCAAATAGCGTTTATGCACTATTTTAAACAGTTCTCGACAATATCGACTTTCTAGCTTTTTTTATTGTTTTCTTTAAAATTGAGCGTGATACCAACGATTTACCATAGGATTTCTGAAAAATGACCGCAATAACTGACTTTCTTTTAAGTTAATAAAATTAATAATTTTCTTCAAACAAACAAAAAAACAATAATTATGTATTCATCTCACTCACTCATCCATTACTGCCCACCTGCCTACATTCATTCCATACAGTTAGCCTGACATGGACAACTTTCCTATATTTATTTTTGTTTTCCACTCGTATATATTTTGATTTCATTTATTAACTTTTCCAATAAATTTACATGTGTTTCTTATCCATAATAAAATAAAAACACACCATACTTAAGCTTAATTTAAGTTCATAAAAAGGTTATTCTATAAAAAATCATACCATAAGTGCATAACCTTAACATAGGAAATAATTCCTCAAAAGAAAAAGAAAAACTTAAGTTAATAAAAAAAGATTAAACTGATTTTTTTTTAAATTAAAATATGATTTTATTAAAATAAAAAAGATTAAACAAAAATAAAGTTATAAGGGTATTATTGACATTTCATCACTTGGGTAGCATTGTTCTGAAAATTTGAATGTTATTTGGGGGTATTATGGATTTTTTTACCTATTTTACATCCAAAACTAACAGAAAGTTAACGGTTGGGTATGAAACTGTTATTAAATGTTTGGTTTAGCTATGAAAGTGTAAAAAAAATCAAAAGTACTATACTGAAATTAAATGTTTGGCAGAGTATTATATTGAAATTTTCCCAAAAATAAATCTATAACCTGATATCACTTCATTCTACTTCCAACCATGCGGTTCATTAAGATTAGATAACTAAAACATCTACGACAATTACTATTTACTTATCAAAAATTCAGTAAATTCAATAGCTCTTACTCTATTTCAACTTCTCAAAATTTCATCCGTCTTCTTTTCTATTTCCAATATCTTCTCAATTTCATCAAAATGTGTGATAATGAGGTTTTTGGAATGTCACCATACATTGGGATGAAAATATTCTGAAATCTTAACCGTCATCATTTCCATCAATAAGTTCCACATACTATCTTTCACATCCCAATTATTATCTCAGCTAAAATTCGTAAGTCTAAGATATCGCTTAGAGAACGATGATGAAGGCCGACGTTCATCATGATGGCGATGAAGTCCGCTCCTCCTCCAGCTTGTGCTCGTGGTGGTTCTCCGTACTCACACTACTCGTTCCACTCCCATATTTCATAGTTGGTCTGTTGTTCCCATCCTGTACCCCTTATCGTTCTTGCGGATAGTGTAGCATACAAACAAAGTTGACCAAGACCGATACTTATTCTTCATCTCTACTTGTTAGAGCTCTCTTAAATTAGGGAACCCGACCAAGGGTGGATTTAGGGGGGTTAAGGGTATGCCACGACATACCCTTCCCCGAGAAAGTAACATAAAGTTGTAGAGCTTTCAGCTATCTTCGGTTTGATATTTTACGAGCCTAAATCGGAATTCGTATTCAGAAGTTATGGCCATTTGAAAATATGCAACGTATTAAACCTTATTTTACTTTAAAATGCCTTTTCTAAGCTCAAAATGTTTATAACACTTTCCAAAAATCTTACTCATTTTTTTTTTATCAAATAGAAGGGAATGCATTAAAAAAAAGAGGAGTGTGGATCCCGGGATGGGAGCCACACACCGCCAAACCAAGGTCCAACAAAAATCTGAAAAAGAAAGCGGCAAAAAATTGGAAACAGAAAAGCAATATAAAGGCTACCGCGGCCCACCTCAACAACCAACAACTCGCTAGGACGGACATGCCAGGAGAGAGAAGAACCAACAAGGATCAGGGAACAAAGGGCAGAACTCCTCAAACATGGAAAGGAAAATCTTAGGTGCTCCTAGTCAGAGCAGCAGCTGGAGACTCGATCCACTCGAGAATGCTAAAATGCCGACCGGAAGCTCTCAGTCTGGTGAAGCACCCCTATTGAACCCTAGCTAGAAGAATACTCAGCTCAATGCTAGCGGATCTAGAGATAACACATCGATTGAGCTCCAACCAGCCAAAGACAAAGAAGCCCGATACAACCCACTCCGACCTCAGCCTCATAGATCCCACCAAGAATATCAAAGACTCAAGGAAAATAGTAAAAGACAGCGGCAACACTCCCACAACACCCCATCATCCCAAAATCAGGGATGAGAATCTCCAAGTCCACGAGCAAGCAACAAACATGTGTCCGACATCCTCACCAACTAAACCACATAAAACACATCTTCATATGGATAACGGAATCGACACACCTCTATCCATAAGGAAGGAAATAGTAGGGACCCCGTCGTGAGCAAACAACCAAGAAAATAACTGAATCTTGACCGGAACATGGGCAGACCAGATTACAGAAGCCCAAGGCACAACACCAAAATCAACCCAACCAGCCAGAACCTGAAAAGTTCTAGCTGTAGAGAACTCTTTCGGATCCCAAGAGCAGACCAGTGTATCCGGGCGATCGCGCACCAGACGGAATCCCACTAGGTGGACCCTAATCTCCTCCAAATCCACTTCATCCCGAACCCGTAGACCCCTCGAAAACGGGAACGACCACTCCCCATCCACAAAGAACTCCGCAACCGACCCATGATGACCCTCTGCCACCCTGTAAAGACGAGGATAACGAATCGCTAGAGCGGTATCAAAGAGCCACGGGTCCTCCTAAAAACGAACCGTGGTCCCTGCACCAACCACCCATCTCAAAGTGTCTGGACCAAAAATTCTCCCAAACCCAGGATCCCGAGTCAACCTCATCACACGCCGAAAGAACAATGAGTAGGTACTCGAATGCACCGTGAGCGCTCCCAGGTACCACTCAGTCTCCCTCCAACCAAAGCGAGCGCAGATAACACGCCTCCGGGAAACAAGCCCCTCAGTCGCAAAACGCCACCACCGTTTCAGGAGAAGACTTGTGTTTACCTCAGCGAGAGACCGAACACCAAGCCCCCTGAGTACTTGGGAATGCAAAACACCTCCCACGGGACCTTGGAGAGACACATCCTCTCTCTGCCGGAACACCATAAGAATATCCTATGAAGTCTCTCTAAAAGACGAACCACCTTCTTAGGGGATCGAAACAAAGACATGAAAAATATTGGCATGCTCGGCAGAGTCGCCCTAATGAGCGTATGGCGCCCTCCCATAGAGATAAAATGGGTCTGCCAAACAACCAGCCTATCTTTGAACCTGGCTACCACTATGTCCAAAATAGAGGCGAGTCTAGGAGTTCCCCCGAGGGGGAACCCAAGGTAAGTGAAAGGGAGATGACTCAAAGAGCACCGCTCTACGAGAGCCTCACTCAACGAATTCGGCACATCAATCGCTACCAAGGACGACTTGACAAAGTTGATCCGAAGACTAGAAACCAACTCAAAGGTGCATTGAACACACCTGATGGCGCGAACCTGCTCCGCACGGCCTCCAAGAACAAAAGAGTATCATTTGCAAACTGAAGGTGAAAAACCTAAATGACCGGACCAACTTGGATACTACTGTACAACCTCTACCGAATCCCCATCTGAAAAATCTGGTGAACCCCCTCAACAAAAATATAGAATAAATAGGGTGACAACGGACACCCCTACCTGACTCCCTGTAAGACTCTGAACTGCTCATATGGTGACTCATTGAGCAAGACTGAAGAGAAGCCTCGTAAACACGAGGAGACCCACATAATCCACTTTCCACCAAAACCCATGCTACGGAGAATGTGAGTCAAGTAGGACCAATCGACCTTGTTGAAGGCCTTCTCAAAGTCTAACTTCACCACATCGGCCGAATGACGAGAACGACGCACAAACCCCAGAACCTCCATAGCGACGAGGACACTGTCTGTCAACTGTCTCCCCTAAATGCACGAGAACTAGGTACTACTAATGAGGTTCCCTATCACCCCCCCTGAGGCTCCGCGACAAGATCTTATAGTAAGTTGTCGTAAGACTAATCAGACGATACTCCCGAGAAGGTCTTAGGAGAAGGGACCTTCAAATGAGAACAATAAAGCTCGAATTCACCCCTCTGCTCAGCTGAAAAGAGGTATGGGAGAAATGAAGGAAACTCAAGAATTCAGTATGGATAATCGGCCACGCCACCCGAAAGAAGACTAGATTAAAACCATCTGACCTTGGTGCCTTGTCCCTAGAGCAAGCGGACAAGGCCTCTAGAACCTTGGCCTCGGTGAAAGGATCCTCTAACATCCCAGTGTCCACCTCACTTAACCTAGAAAGGGCAAATCAGGAAGGACATGACGAGTCGACAAGTCTGAGAAGAAACGAGGCCCATCGTGAGCAACGATGGAGACTTGACCCCAACGGATCAGAATACTCTATGTCATTCTCTATCATAGAGAAGATCTGATTCCGCGACATGCGGGCTTGGGATACCCGATGGAAGTAGGTAGAGTTACGATCCCCGTCCTTGGCCCATTTGACCCTAGCCTTTTGTCTCCATAAGCTAGACCGTTGTCCCGACTTAGAGGATAAATGGGAGGTGCAAAAAGCCCTCTGGGTCAGCTCTTCCTCAAAAAGAGGACTGGTGTCAACCAACGCATCAAAAACATCAATACGAACCTCCAACTCAGAAATAACGGTGTCCAGATGATCGAAGACCGTCCGATTCCACTCTCGCAGGTCACCCCTCAAGGTTCTCAACTTGGTCCACCACCTAAACTCTGGATCTCCATGGACCGAGTAAGAGAACCAACGCTCGCTCATAAACGGAAGGAACTCCTCGTGCTCAACCCAAGCGTCAATGAGCCGGAAGGGACGAGAACCACAATAAACCCTCTCAGCAACCAACAAGATCGGACAATGATCGGATAAGGATCAAGGGAGTCCCTTCTGAACAGGTCCGGAAAGCATACCGGGGAGAACAAGGGACAGAAGAAACATGTCAATACGGCTGCATCTAGAAGGAGGACCAAACCAAGTGAACCCCATGTGGGCCAGAGGGAGGTTGAGTAACCTTACTGTCGAGATAAAGTCACAAAACTCTGAGTTATCACCATGAAGATGCCCCCCTAAAGAAATCTCCTCCCGATAGCATACCGTGTTGAAGTCCCCAGCAACAAGCAATATAAGTCCAGCTAAATCAACAATTGGGCGAAGAGAGGACCAGAGAGCACGCCTCACAGGAACCGAGGCACGTGCATACACATTCAGGACTGTCAAGGGAGTGCTCGTAGGTAGATGTACAACCGATCAGACCAGAGCGTCATCTACAGGGTAAACATGCCCTACCTGAAACACTGACCATTCCAGATAGCCATAAGACCCCATACAAACCAGAGAAAGGAACAAATACATGGAAAAATTTTTGGCCTCAAGCCACACGAGCGAGTAATACTGAGACTAATATATGACAACTTCGTCTCTTGGATCATGACGAAGTCAGCCCGATGAGCCCAAACAAGAGAAGCCAACAAAATCCTCTTTAGAGAGGATCATAGGCCTCGCGCATTACAAGAGAGGAAAATCAAGGAACCACCGAGGGGTCAGCGACACCCAAACTCTCGGCAAACCGCGCCACAGTATGGGTGAGAACCGCCTCAACCTTCCGAAAGCCCTCCTCGACTGAACCCCTATAGGTGACACCCAAACTCTCGGCAAACCGCGCCAAAGTATGGGTGATACTCTCTCCTATGCGACCATCAACTAGGTTCGAACAAAACTCCGAAAAATCTGGCGGGTGGACACACATATCGAATGGTACAACTAGTGTTAGAGAATGGGAGATTTAATAGAAGATATAGGGAATAAAGAGAGAATATGATTTTTAGGAGTTGTGTAGCCAAAAATAAAAATATATTAGATTTGTTGATGATGTAAGAGGATGCCGTAATAATACGGAGATTACAAAGCAAATGCCTAAAAATTCAGAAAAAACGGGGAAAGCAACAAACAAGCAAAAACAACAAAACTAAATACCAATCAAGTGACATCAATGGAGCGCGGGGTCTTGCTGTTACATGGGTGATTCAGTTGCATGTCTATCTTCGGGAAGCCACTTCAACCGAACCTCTATAGCGAACCCCAATGCTAGCATCAAACTTCGTGATGATAGGGTAATCTCTTCCCCGAACTCTCATCAATTAGTAGGGAGGAAACTCCCGAGAGAGGAAGAGCATCAGTAATGTAATTCTGAAGAGGCTGCGACGATTGATCTACAAGCGGGACGAGGGCCTATCTAGCCCACCATACATGTCCATGAATAAGGTTGAGTCATCAAATTCGTTCTCCACCCTGTCTTCCCACCTATCTGACTTACTACCCATCGATCTTGAAGACCAAATAACAATCAGCGAAGCCCATGTATTGATTAACGAAGCCCTAATAGGCTGAGGAATAGATTGAATGGATATGGTGATGGGGAGGGCAACTGCACTGTTAGGGATGGTAAGCGAGCGAGAGATCGGGCGAGAGACATGGGTAGGAGGACTACCCTTCTCGAAATTCGAGGACATGCATGTGTCCATCCCAATCTAGACGAGATATGGGATGAAATCAACAAATACCGTCTAGAGAAACACGTTCGCACAGAAGCCAGGACATTGAGTCTCGACTGCCCGTCTGTCCGTCGAAACATCCAAAACGTGGACTAGAGTTAAGGCCTTTGACGATTGGGCCAATAATATGAAGCACGTATGGATGGCAACAAGAGCCCAAATGTCCCAACAAGCCCTTTATATGGAGTCGTTGGTCCAACACATAACATGAAGGCCGATAATATCGACTCAAAGAAGACGCCCTCCATACAGAACTCGATCGGCACAATCAGTGAAAGAGAATAAACAAGAACACAAAGCCTTTCCATTGGCATCCGTTAAAAACACCCAAACATCATAATTTATACAAGACAACAAAAAAACTCCCGATACAAATTAAAGGGTTCCACCCCGCAATCCCTATTAATTGAAGACCAATCCTCAAGATGTGTATTGTAGTCTAGGTGTTAACCACTCCTATCAAACAACCAAAGACCGACAATTATTAATCTTTGAATCATAACAATAACAATGGGTACCAACGAAGATGATAAACAATGGTGGTAACTATAGACATGTTTTTTTTTGACAATGTGAGTGACAAGGATATACCAATTGTGCTGGTGTGTGCAACTGCAATCGATCGAGAAAAGTGTAATTTTCCTTAATAAACTAAAAAAAAAGATCCCGTAGCGCAAGTTCGGCCTCAATCTTGTGGCACTCTCTCCCCCATCTCGAATGTGTTCCTCGTTTGACTGTTGCATCTGAATCTCACTTTTACCTTTCAGCGGCAGCTACTGATAAAATTCTATTGCTATTAATAATCTCCGATCCTCACTACATGTTCACACTCGCATCTCTCTCTTCACTACAGAATGTGCGAGCACCGACCCATCAATAACTCGATTCAAGATCCGTGAATCTGAGTCTTCACATCTCCAACTTCAGGTACGATTCAAATCTCAATCTTGTCATCTGGGTGCTTTTCTTTTGCATCTGTATTCGGTCGCATGTTACTCAATTCATTGATCGATGCTGGTTCATGTTGGGGTTCTTAGGTTCGATTTCATTCATGATGTTTTTTTGTTTGTTATCTGTGAAATGATTCACTTCCTCATTTGGGTTTCTGGTGATGCAGATGTTTTGCTTTCAGATTTGAAAACTTGTATCATTTCATTTGATCCGTTAGCTATTTTTGATTGGGCATCCTCTTGTTTTAGTCACTATCTGGAAGCTTCTTGTTGCCGTGTTCATTGTGTCTGGATTCGGTTGTTTAGAACCCTAAGTTTATTTCTTTCCTTTTCATGCTGTCCTCAGATCTTCCAATCCAGAAACAAAATGATTAAGTTTACAAGTAAAAAGCGAAGGAAATTGGGGAATAAATAGATAGTAATAGTGAAGAAATCTGTTTACGGATCCAAAAATTCAGAGATTCTAATCAGAATCACCTATGGAGCACCCTGATTAAACTTGGAGTGGATGTGAAATAGGTTAACATGACTCGGGAGATCAAAAATGGAGTGCTTTTATTATCAACAACTCCTGATCTACCATCTTGCTCTTCATATAGTCTATTGGATCAGTATTTCTTTTTAAATAATTAAAAACGAATGAAAGATTTGTTATTGAATTTTCCAGGTACACATAAATTAGAGTCATTCGCGACTTGAAAACATGGCTACGGGGCGATATTCTCGAGTTGATGGGAGGAAGTCATCAAATCACTGTTGGACTGTTACTGTAATTGTTTTTGTTACAGTTTGTTTAGTTGGGATTTGGAGTTTGATGACATCGTCTGTTGCCCCAGTTTGGAGTTCAGACTCATCAACTGAGCAAATTAGTATTGAGCTGAAAGAAAAGATACGGGAAAATGATTCTATGCAGTTTCAGGATAGTAATGGTGCTTTGCCAGAGGAAACTAGCAAAGGAGTTGGCTATGCTAGTAATCTCCAAGAGCTAAAAGATTCTGCTGTCCAGGATGACCAAAGTAACACCAACGGTTCTCAGGACGAGAGTAATTCTGAAGATCAGGATGATAAAAATGTGCCAGAGAAGGAGTCTGAAAGTGTGAGCCAAGAGAACATTGAAGAGAAGACAGGCGAGGAGAATGCTGATGCAAAGACCCAAGTTGAAGACGAACAGAAGGAGGATGAAAATTCAGGGGATGATAAAAGGGAAGATTTGAAAACAAAGACTGAAGATGGAAGCTTTTCTTCTGAGGCTACAGAGACATCAACAGAAGGAGGTGAACCAACAGGGAATGAGCAAACAGAATCTCAAAAGAACTCAGATGAAAATCAATCTGATCCAGATCAAACTTCTAGTGAAAGTAATAAGAAGGATCAGGTTTCGAATGAGAGTTTCCCTACTGTAGAAAATTCAGAAATTTTGAATGAAACCACAACTCAGATTGGGTCTTTTTCTACTCAAGCAGCGGAGTCACAGAATGAGAAGGAATTACAACAATCTTTGGTGGCTAAGGATCAAACTGTTTATGACTGGAAACTCTGTAATGTCACTGCTGGGCCGGATTATATCCCGTGTCTTGATAACTGGGAAGCTATTAAAAAGCTTACGGGTAGACATCACTATGAACATCGAGAGAGGCACTGCCCTGCTGAAGCTCCAACTTGTCTCGTACCTATGCCTGAAGGATATAAAACCTCACTTTGTTGGCCAAAAAGCAGGGAAAAGGTATATCCGTACATTTTTTTTAATCAAATGAATAAACTTATTGTGTTTGACCTTTATTGTGTATTAACTATAAACTTATATGTGGCTATGATGCAGATATGGTACTATAATGTTCCCCACACCAAGCTAGCAGAGGTTAAAGGGCATCAAAATTGGGTTAAAGTTACTGGTGAATATCTTACTTTTCCGGGTGGTGGAACTCAGTTTAAGCATGGTGCTCTTCATTACATTGATTTCATCCAAAATGTGAGCTCTTCTTGCATTTATACCACCATTTCAGTCATTTGTTTATCTAATTCTTATTCGCTATATTTGCATTTTTAGAAAAAATATCAGTACCTGTAGATATTAGAATTTTATTTTATGTATTTGGTTGGCATGTTCAATACTCTAGCAATGTTCCATTTTCAGTCCTCCGAAGAGGGTTTTACCTTTCAGTTTTAAGTTCCCAGAGCATAATATATTGCGTATGTTCTGACTTAAAGTATCTGGCTAGTTCATACATGAATTGATATCTGTTTTCAATGTAGTCTCTTCGTGATATTGCATGGGGGGAAAGAACTCGTGTAATATTGGATGTTGGCTGTGGAGTGGCCAGCTTTGGAGGGTATCTATTTGATAGAGATGTTGTTGCAATGTCATTTGCTCCCAAGGATGAGCATGAAGCTCAAGTGCAATTTGCACTTGAACGTGGAATACCTGCTATATCAGCTGTTATGGGCACTGTTAGACTACCTTTCCCCAGTAATGTCTTTGATCTAGTCCATTGTGCACGCTGTAGGGTCCCTTGGCATATTGAAGGTAATGCCTCCATGTTTTGTAGATAGGTATACATTTACATGGGTTAATTGCAGATAGATATTGCGTACTATACGTCTTTTGCACATATCTATCCCTAACTTTAAACTCGTACTTCCTGCTACCTAAACTTTCAAAAAATTGCAGATAGCTATTGCTATACGTCTTTTGCACATAACTAGCCCCAACTTTAAACTCGTACATCCGGCTACCTAAACTTTCAAAAAATTGCAGATAACTCTATCTCCCGGAAATGACAAAAATATCCTTGACCCTAATCTCAGAAAAGACTTCACAACTATCAATTTTTTCTTAGTTAGACTTAACAAAACGGTTAAGTATAATAGTATATGTAAAAAGACCCCTTCAAAGATAAAACTATGAAAAAGACAAAAAAAAATGATGTTTTTGAGATAGTGGTCAAAGACATTTTCGTCATTTTTAGGCAAAAAGAGCTATCTGAATTTATTTTCACAGTTTAGGTAGCTGTAAATAACGTTATAAAGGTAGGGATAGTTATGTGCAAAAGACGAATAGTATGCAATAGTTGTCTGAATTAACTCTATTTATACCTTTGTATAAATTTTTGCTGGTTACATGATACATTTTCTGCTGATTTGCAGGTGGTAAACTTCTATTGGAACTCAATCGTGTTTTACGACCTGGTGGTTACTTCGTTTGGTCTGCTACTCCTGTGTATCAAAAGCTTCCAGAAGATGTTGGAATCTGGCAAGGTAAAACATTTTATACAGTAGAAACTCATTTAAGGATTGGTTCAAAGGCCCCCTTCTTATTTTTTTTTTTCCTTTCGTGGTAATTGTCGGAATTGTGACAGAAATGACTAAGTTGACCAAGTCAATGTGCTGGGAGAAGATGGTGATTAGTAAGGACAGATTAAATGGAGTTGGTGCAGTGATATATAGAAAGCCAACTTCAAATGAGTGCTACTCAAAAAGATCATCTAATAATCCTCCACTCTGCAAAGAATCTGATGATCCAAATGCTGCTTGGTATGTTCTGTTTTTCATGGTTTTAAGCTTTTATCTTTGCCATCTTTTTTTTTCTCTACTTGGTAAAACTCTAGTAATGAGTAAATCTATACGATCTATGGAACTATGTAAGTAGAGGCTTTGTACTGTTTAATACTACTCATTTTGTATATTGTTACTTGGTAGTTCTCTAAATGCAATTCTATATTATTACTCATTTTATATGTTTGGGTATGTGTTGTTTCAGGAATGTGCCGTTGCAGGCATGCATGCATGAAGTGCCAGTGGATTCATCAAAGCGTGGGTCCAAATGGCCTGAGCAATGGCCACAGAGGTTAGAGCAACCACCATATTGGTTGAATTCTGAGGTTGGAGTTGAGGCAGAGGAGTTCACTTCTGATTATAAGCACTGGAAAAGTGTTTTCTCCAAATCATATTTGAATGGTATTGGAATCAATTGGTCTGCTGTGAGGAATGTGATGGACATGAAAGCTGTATATGGAGGGTAAGAAACTCTAACTTCATTCTCATTTGGAAGAACTTGTTTTTATCTTTATTTTCTGCTTGAGTTTATTATTTTTTTCCCTTATTATTTCTTTTTTAAATGAGCAGTATCATTGCCACTATGTCAATAAGTTCAACCAATTGATTTTTTTTTCCTATTTTGACTGTGCTTCTAGATTTGCTGCAGCATTAAAGGACATCAAGGTCTGGGTTATGAATGTAGTTCCAATTGACTCTCCAAAGACACTGCCAATAATATTTGAGCGCGGTTTATTTGGCATGTATCACGATTGGTGTGAATCTTTCAATACCTACCCAAGAACATACGATCTTCTCCACGCAGATCATCTTTTCTCTGATGTTAAACAGAGGTCTTTCATCTTGAACTATGCAGTCTTTTTTGGGGTAATTGCTTCTAGGTATTCCCTTTTCGGAAGTCGTACCTTTCTTCTTTGATAATGACAAAAAGTGAAACAAAAAGGCAAGTTTATGGCACTTTTTTACCATTATCAAAGAAGAGAGCTATGACTTGCAAAAAGTGAACACCTCATGGTACTTTTTTGCAATTATCCCTTCCTTTTTTGTTGATTCGATATGAGATCTCTTATTGAATTATGACTTGAAGAGGACTTCAATCTCCATGCTCTAAGCACGAGATTTTGAATCTCCCATTTCACGAGGCATCTTAAATAAATAGACATTTTATTCATGAGGTGATTTAGGAAGTCAAATTTGTGTTCAGGTGCAAGTTGGAGGGAGTGATTGCAGAAGTTGACAGGATTCTGAGGCCACAAGGAAAGCTGATTGTACGGGATGATGCTGAAACCATAAGCCAGATAGAGAACATGGCTAAATCACTACATTGGGAGATCCAAATGGCTTTCTCAAAGGAAAATGATGGGTTGCTTGTTGTTGAGAAATCATGGTGGCGGCCTACTGAGAAGGAAACAATCAAGTATGCTATAGAGTAAGCATGGCGCTTTGAGGTAGAGACCAATATCCCAATCTTCAGTTTTTGTTGGTTCAAAGTATGTTAGTATCTAATACCGATAGTTATGAGTGGCAATGTTTCACAGTTGATGGGATAAATGGGTGTTCAAACCCAATAGGCTGCACACCGCATGTTGTTGCCAATTTAGTTTATGTAAGGGGGCGATCAACTGTGCATTTTATGTGTAATATTCTCTAGAAACATGACAACTTCATGCTAGTGTTATATTACATGAATAATCAGTCAATTACTTTTCTTCTTTTATGCTCTGATGCCAAACTTGACTATTGAATCGAGGATAATATCACATCATACACATTCCTATCAGCTGCTGCCAATCCAATTTTCTGAAAATGGTATACGATAAAACCAGTCTCAAAGGAATGCTGAGAATGAACACCAAGCATGCATGTTTATGATACATGAACCTCAAACATAATAAGGGCAGACTTTATCATATATCCTGCAAATGAAATACCACATAAATAAATAAAAATAGCCAAACGTATACCTGATATTTTTTATCTGATTTTATACCGATATACCTGATATTTTGCAAAAATAAATAAATTAAATTTAATACAAACGTATGAACATATTTTTTTTATTTTTTATTTTATAGATGATGTTTTATTGATAGGCTTTGAGAAACAAAGCCAGAAAAACTTTTTACCCCAAGTTGGAGAAAAAAGAGAAGACCGCAACAAAG